>JAEQBH010000676.1:0-223799 GCA_016808115.1 Tetrastigma voinierianum
CTGAATAATTAAGTTCTTAGGGTGTTTCAACTTGCCACTGATACCCTGTCTGTTGGTATGGGAGTTACTAACCCAAAGTTCGCTAAGAGTGTTAGAAAGCCTAAAAAGACAGAACATTAGATTTTTCCTGAAAAGTGGCAGAGAGAGAGTTCCAACAATGAAAAATACAAATGAAAAATTGGAACAAACAGTTTTAAACACAAGAATTCAAAGGAAATACCCCAAGTGAAGTTTGAAATCAACCTCTGAAGTTGCAAGGAAAGAAGGCGACGGTTAAAGGAGAAGAGAAGAGTTTGGTGTCTGAACCTAAAAATTCCATCCATCCTACCCATTACCCAAGCCTAACATTACAAGCCTGAAAGACCTGACTGATCTTGAAGGTTGGAATTTACCTACATTAGTGGAGATCAATATGAAAAACAAGCATATGGAATTTGGAAACTATTCAAAGGATCAAACTGTAAAATGCCTTTGAGGGTTAGCTGACTCACTAAGAATGGAGGAAGAAGATTAACCCACTCTTCAGCAGGATCAATTGATTATACTGTTTATAAAACAGATCCAACAATTTAGTTTTGTACATCGGATTGAGTAGAAACTAACCTTTATCTGGACTTGAAGCTAAATATCTGATAAGCAGATACATTTAGTTTTCAATTAAATTGGTTACCAACGCAAAAATGAATCGAAAAATGTCCTTTTTATTTGAACAAACCATTTTCTTTTTCTTTGCTTGAGGACAAGCAAAATTTTAAGTTGGGAGTTTGATGAGCTTAAAGTCATCCATTTTAGTCCATTTTTATGATCTATTTTTATCTAAAAAGGCCCGATTTATGTGCAGAAACATGGAATAACTAACCAAACTGTTATATAGCAGGGAATTCAAGAAAAAGAAGAATTTTTGTAGGAGCAGAAGGTGGATGAGCGTTAATGATATAATTGGCTGAAGCAGGTTGCAGCAGGAAAGGCGCACAAGGATGAAAGGACGTCGTGAAGCGCGGCGACGTCAAAATGCATATTGAGGTTACCTTATTGAAACTCCCGATCGCAAATGAAGCAATTAGCTCGCAAAAAATGAGGCTGGGGCGAAAGAAACTCAAGGTCGACAACCGGGAATTGAAGAGAAGAGCGTGATGTCGACATGCGGATGCGTCAGCGACATCAACACTGAATCAGAAGCAATCGCGACATCGGCTTACAAGGAGGAAGAAGTCGCGACAACATGTGACTCCAGAAGAGGTCGTGACATCATTCGAGGTCGCGGCGGTAATAGTAAAGAAAGGAATTCGCGACAGCATGCGTGCGACAGCAGAACCACATAAAGGAAGTCGCGACAACACCTGGATGTCGCGACATCAATTTCACAAAGACGGAAGATTCGCGACAACGTGTGTGGCGACATCGAGTCTAAAGAAAGAGTCGACAAGATAAAGCATCCGCGACATCCAGCTCCTGAACATGTCGCAGCCAAGCGAGCCACGGGATAAAGGCGAGGTGACGGAAGATTGGCGACAAGGACTTCGATGTCGCGACGGTATCAACAAATTGGGCGGTTAAGCGAAATCCTGATGAGGTGCATCGAAATTAGGGCCCAACTTCAGAACCTTATAAATACACAGCTGTTATTGAAGAAACGCAGCTCTTGGTGACTTGAAAGAGAGATATGGGTTGCTAAGGCTCCTGTATTTTAATTTTTTTCTTTTCTTTTATTTTCGTTTTTAGATTAGTTGGTATTTTCATTCAAATTTGGATCTGAACGTTAGCTATTAAAGTTTTAGCTAAATGCAGATTTATATTTCTTCAAGTGCTATGCGGTTGTTCGAGGTCGGACAAATTTTGGTTGTTCGAACCATCGGTTGCCCGGTGGTGCTTTCTTGATCGAGTAAGCTATTATATGGTGTAATCAGTGATTTAGAAACCCCGACTTCATTGAATTGGCGTTATTGTCGGAAATTATCTTTCTACTTGAAATTTATTTCATTACTTGTTGAACTTGATTTGTAAAGCGACTAATTTGGTTTGTGTATTTTTAAATTGATCCCAATGTCGGTTCGTACCCACATATGGGATTGTCTCAGAAGCTCACGATTTCGAGGCCCTCACGGTGACCGCAGAGAAGGCATTCTTGAGAGTGACGAGCAATTTCTGAAGGTATGCTAACCTGATATTGTCGATCTAATGTGCTCTGTGTTTTTAAATCGATAGATCCCCGTTTCACTTGAAGTCGAGATTGAGTTGGATGATTTATCAATTTAATCATGCAGAGAGTTCACCTCGATTCGAATGGTAAATTCAATCCCGTGTTAGTAAGGATCTAATCAAGGAAAGAATGAGCTGTTCTAATTTTGAGGATGAGAAACCAGTATTGTGTAAACCCATGCAGCCGACTACAAATTTAGGGTAGGTTTGAGTCCATGTTGTGGGTATGAAGTATTGAGAAAGAAAAATGCCGAGCAAGGCTACTGGATTAAAGTAGTTATCTAACCCACTGTATTCGAGAGAAACAGTGAAGGTGAGATGATGAACGGTGGGGTTTGGAGAGATCCAGCTGCACTATCATATTCCTTGGACTAGTTTTAAAATATGTTGTTCATAAAGCAAAATTACAGTGCAAGCTGCAGGAATTGATTCTTCATAATAGCTTTATTTTCAATGTTCCCTTTATAGTAAACTGTTCAGTCTAAATTTGTTATTTCATTTTTTTTTAGTATTCATTTCATTTGTATTCATTCATTTTTCTTAGTTTTCATCATTCCAAGGCTTTCAAAGCTAATTCCAATAGCCCATTATAGTCCAAATAGTGTGGAATTAAGTGAGTCGGGGTAGTTGATTAGAATTCTTGAGATCTACGTAAGGATCGATATACGGACTAAAATCCATTTACTACTTGTTCGGCACATTGCACTTGCGATATCTTGAATCAAAACCACAAGAAAATGATTTACTTTTACCCCCTTAAAATATCTTTTAATCAATACTATAGTTAAGGATAACATTGACAAAGTTTAATGGCGTTATTGATGGGCATTAGATAGTCCTTTGGTGATAAAGCTTTAGACTTGTAAACATATCATCTTGATTCAGCGAAAAATCTTCCTCTCTTGCTTGTCCATTCTATGCATGTTGGCATCTAACTTTGCTTCCATGGTACGTCATCTTGCTCGGCTCCATGACTCCTCTTCCTCACGCGATTACTCTTGAAAACTCTGATGGAGCTTTCATATTGCATTTAACTGGTCACCTGATTAGATCTCTTGCCCTCTTGACACTCTTACGTTTGAATGCTCCACGACATGAAGCATCAATAATGTATAGATGTATCATTCAAGGCATGATGCACTATGTCCATACAGATCTTCAAGTCTATTCCATGCACGGGCATCTTTTCGGCAACCTTTTGAATCTCTCCCATCCTACATAAAGGCTCTAAATCCTTCCCCCTCTTTGGAACACAATTATCTCCACTCCTTCTCTACGGTGAGTGATGGGGGAAGAATCTACAAAGTAGGCTTCCACAAGCTCCTCCCAGTATCAACATAACCATATGGTAGAGATTCATACCATGTGGCTCTTTTGTATCTCTTAGAGAGAAAATGGGAATAAATCTTGATTTACTGACTACGGTCTCACCCATTCAACTTCCTTGTGTTTGCCATCTGAGAAACCTTCCCGGTGCTCATTTAGGTCTTACGTGGGATGACCGATGGCGTATTCTTGAACCATTATGTCAGTCTTTGGCTTCCGAGTTCAAAATTATTTGCATCAGCGGCGGCTGTGCGATTACTTGGTATTCATCCTGAATAATAGGTCTCCAAAAGTCCTCCATGGTATCAGTGATTGAAGCCTTCTGGCTGCTGTTCTTTGTCCTTCAATCTGGTCTTGCCTTTCATCTGCCATAGCTGAGTTTTCTGCCCTTTTTGTTTTTCTCAAGCTTCGGAGTGTTCTCTCTAATTCAGTATCTGCTGGAATTAGATAAGTTTTGTTCCACAATAAGTAAAGTTTTCACGAAATCAAAACATACTCACATTAATAGGATTAGTCAAGCCCGACAAATATTTTCAATATGGTTTGTTAAGGATTAGTGGCTAAAAATAACCACTGCTTGAAAAACTATTTTTGTTCTTTTCTTTTAAATGTCCAAATTAGTATTTCATTCTTTAAAATGAATATTGATCTATAAATTCTTTCGATCCGGCTTGTATTATATAAAACTTGATAAGTGACAGTAAATGTATGTATATGTGAAAATATGGTCAAAGTGAATGTGGTAAATACTCAAAAACTGATTTGAAACAAAAGTAGTGTGCTCAAAAACTAAAATGAAAAGAGTATTACCAACACTCAACCCCCTTTCGCAAGTGCACGGGTCGTACAGAGTAATAAGAGAGTGGACTCACAGGAGTCAGATATACGAGGATTGGAGGTTCTACAGTGGAATTTGATCACCCGATTACAAGGGCTCTTAGCTATTTAGGCGATCAAATAGGATGTGGAATAAAATCAATTTAATGAAACAAAAGCGATTTAAAACTAATCCTAAAAATCTACCAAATAAACAACCACTTAATTCTAAAGGTATGAAGAGAGTCAGGGATGGGATAATTATTTACAAAGCAGTTTGCATTTCCTTGAAAGTGCAACATTTGTGAGTTGAATGCTGGATTTGTCCAAGAGCATTGTAGTATAGCTCGGATTTCTCCATACACCATACATTTCACTATCTAACACCATATTCCTTTTCAGGACAAATGGGTCTAAATAGCTACTTGTAAAATTTGGCTCTCTTTAGATTTGATTGTTTTTCTTCTTTTGATACTTCCATGACCATTTCTTTGGAATGAAGAATTCTTGCCCCCATATACAGGAAAATGCAAGCCTTCACCAATGTAATTAGTATCTCGTCCTTCAAATCTAATAAAATTTTCTATCTCCTTGATTAGATCTTTGCTAACACGGGATCAAGATCCTTTCATCGATTTAAGGAGAAACCTGCGATCAAGCTAAGTGATACATCATCTAATTAATCCTCACCTTGTAGGTAAATTAGTGATCTATCAAAGTAATTTTCAGGATTCATTAGTTTCAATATATTAATCTAACATACCCCTAAGATTTACGCTCTTTGCTCTAAGGAATCTCCCATCTCATGTCACTGAGAGGGCCTCACGGAAATCGGGCAAAGATCTGACTCTTTTTGGGTATAAGCTACTAATATTTCCAAACAATTCATTATATGAACAATACCAATTATAAATTTCAATATTCAAACCACAAAATAACTTAGAAGCGCAAATCTGAATGTTCAGCAATTAATCCCCCAGCCTAGAGGGTGTTTAATGTTCATTCTTGGATTCCAATCATCACCAATCAAACAAAAAGTAAGAAAATGAAGAAAGAAATCAAGAGAAAGAAGAAAAACACGATTTTAGCTTAAATCTTACGTACCAAACAATAAATAAGTGAATATCTAAATACAACACAAAATCTATTAAAAATAGAAATAAAAATCTGCTCTAAAACTACTCTAAGATTTATTAAAAAGCCAAAAATCTATGGCAAAGCTAAGAAAATGGGCGAGTTTAGAGAGAAAATCAGATTCTTAGCTTCAATCTTTATTATGAACCTAAATGAAATGAATCTACAATTTATCTGACACGAAATATCTTCAATAGAAATAAAAATGCTGTTGTAAAACCACTATAAAAATCTAAAAAACAAATCAAAATCTCTGAGAAAAGCTGGAAAAATGGGCAGTCTAGAGGAGAGCCCCATCGAGGCTCTCGATCTTCAGCTTGCCTCTTTTACCTAAAAAAGCAGTATATATAGTCACAGGGTGAAATGGGCTTGAAATTAGGTCAAAATATCAGTTTTCGGCCTTTTTTAGGTTTATGCAGCATTTTTGGTCGCGACATCAAATCTGGTCGCGACATCAATTCTGATCGCGAATCAATTCTGGTCATGACATCAATTCTGGTCGCGACATCAAATCTGATCGCGACATCATTTTCTGGACAGCAACTGGTTTTTCTTCTCTAACTTGTCGGGGCCATAACTGCCGTTTTAACTTTCAGTTTGGGCGTGTGGCGGTACGTTGGAAAGCTCTTTGAATGTAGAATGCAGCCATGGGGAAATTTGAACCATTTGTTGTTCCATATTGTACAGAAAAATTCATCTTTCCAGTAGCACGCTGTGAGACTCTCGATTGACTCTTCTTTTGGAAATATATTGCTCATTTCTTGCCAAATCACTTGCTTTTCATCAATAATCCTACAAAACCAAGTTTAGAGGAAATTTTATGAGTTTTACATGAATATGGATATTAAATGCACAAAATAGCATGTGAAATGAACTCAAAACATAGATGAGTTTTGCACTCATCAAATACCTACGTGAAAAACATACCTGGAAACCCTTGGTTGCAGCAGGATCCTTCACTGATGGCCTTCAAGGAGGAAGGGGTTTTAGCCACTCATCCTCTGATAAATCATCCTCAGAAGGTGTTTGGTCAGTGAGAAAGAAAAAGAAAAGGAGAGAAAATGAAAGAAAATGGGAGCTTGTTTGACAAGCCTCCTAAAACTTCAATAAAATCAAAACTTAAAAGTTGAAAAAGTCCCTTTACAAAGTGTTGTTTGGGCATTTTATACCACCAAACAATACAAATTACCAAATTGAAAAAAGCAATAAACTATTAAATATGGATAATTTGGGAAGAAAACAAAAAAAGGAGAGACAAAAAGTAAAAAAGAGGGCAAGAAATTTCGTAGTCTATGAAATTTCGGGGTTCACGAGAATTTCGTGAGGCTGTGAAATTTTGTAGAGTTACGCAATTTCGCAACCCTTCTTAGTGTTCTCTGTTTTGTGCTTACAGCGGTTTTTGCGTTCTAGTTCTACAACTATGAGTTCCAATTGATTTCTTCATGCTTTCGAGAGCACATCCATATCTTCAATATATATAGCTTGTAAAGCTTCTAGTTGCTATAAGGGTGATCCATAAGCATTGCTGAATTAGTTAATGTGCTAAGCGGGTGATTAGTGGCCAAAAGTGCTATTTTGAATATTTGTGTGTAGGTTTGAGCACTTTTTTATGTACTAATCAAGCAGAATTAACTTTTGATTTGCACATTAAGGTCCTGGCTATTCTACTGATAGTATTTTATGGCTAATTTTGTAGTTTTTTCAAGCTATTAATTCCAAACTTGTTGAATGGACCCAAGCATGGAGAATCCGAGTCAAACCCAGCTTTGAAGATCTGAAATCAGAAGGAAGGGAGGAGCAGAAGAGGAGCAGAAGAAGAGTGATTCGTGCCACGGTAGGGTGATCCGGAATCAACAAAATTTGTTTCCTATTTTCCTCCTACTGCCGTAGTCAAGCTATTGCAGCATAGCGGTTTAGGGTCAATTCTGGGGATGGGTTTTCATCTTACAAATGATTTGTATCATGGTTCAAAATGGTGAGGCTTTCATTTGGATTTTTGGATTAGCATTGAAAAGTGTGGGTGTTGTTGTCACTAGGTTAACTGAAACAGTTTAAAATAAGGTGTGGAATGGAGACCTTGAAGGCTTGGGTCACTAGCTTGATAAAATGAGGTTATAAAGGTGTCCTTGGGTTATTTCCTTGCATTAGGGCAAATGACATATAGTCATTGCCAAAACTGGATCTTTGTTTAACTTTAAAAACCAACCCTTAAAATCACTCCTATTTGAGCCCAAGCATTTATTGAGCATTTAATGTTCCAGCAGTTTGAAAAATACATCATTTAACCTAATTCCCGATGGCTCAAGTAAATGAAATCTAATGAATGTCGTGTATACCATTAAAGAATACATTGAACTAAACAATACAGTATTATTGAGGAAATACATTAAATAACATTAAACCTAATTTGGAAAGTTTAAGAAAAACATAAATGCGATACTGCTTCATTTAAAATAGAGAACACATAACCACCATTAACCCACAAACCCTTATCTTCAAGGTTTGAGGCAGCGAACATCCTTGAGTTGTCGTACCTCAAGGGTGTGTTTGGCGGCCGATAAAATGAGAGAAAGAGCCGAGAAGAAGAAAAGCGTAACCTAAAATGAAAAACTGCGTGGATTGAAAGTTGGCAAAGTTAGGGTTCAATTTGTCCATAAGGTGGCTTATATAGCCTTCTGAGATGTGTGAAATACCAAAACCCAGCAAAATAATATGATTACATTGGGGAATGATGGGGAGTACACAAAGCAGGTCGTTTGGATCATACAGAGGCGACAATTTCATATGCATAGTGAATTTCGCTATGATGGCGAATTTTAAGCTATGATAAGCGGCCTAACTATCATAGCGAAAATTTGCCATAGCAAAGATTTAGCTAGGATTGCGAGAATTTTCCTTGATCTTTCTGGTACCTCTATGCCATGGGAAATTTGCGATCTCCCCTACATTACATCCAACATCAATTCGACTGCATTTCTTCATTTTCCAACTTGACATTTCTTCATCGGCTTGATAAAATGCGTAAGAATCTATCTGAACTTAGCATAAAACCTCATAGTACGATGCGAGGTTGATATGATGTATGAGGTTCCCAAAAACCTGCAAAACTACCAAAAACAACCTCGAAATAAAATCAGTAGTACTAAATGGACCTGCGCATGTCAATCGGCTTAATTAATATGATTAGTACGCAAAAAGCACTCAAAACCTATCTTAAATAGGACTAAAAATAGCACTTTTTGGGTACTAATCACCTGACCGACCTGCGTTGCTAGTCCCTTAGCAATGCTAAAAACAATCAAGGGGATGCGGTATGTTTTTCTGAAAAGGAAGTAGCCACTATACAAAAGTATGTGTACAAGTGAGGCTTTACCTTTAGTATGAAAAAACTTAGACTCATGCAAATACTGCATCATGAGAGAACAAATGCCATATAGGAACAAGTTTCTGGGCGACATCAACTCGAAGTCAACTAAGCTTCCACACACAAATCACAGTGTTTAAGGTAACAGTTTGAACCAATAGAAGTTACAAAGCTATTCCCTCCCCCGACAAGCTCTTGCCCGGGGACCTTAAGCGATGACCAACCTAAATAGATTTGAATTTACGCTCATACCATTTCATTCTTCGAATGTGCTTGTGGATGCAGCAGTGAAAACTTCGACTTCACGGTCAGGTGTAGCGAGAGGTCCACCGATGACTCCCGACCAATTAAGGTTTAGGGCATCAAGCCAAAAGGATCTACCAACCACAAACTCTACAGGCTTCACCCCGGACTTCCGAATGACTTCGCGAATCCAGCACCTACAACTCGCCCCAAGCTGCACATCACCTGTGTAAGCGAACACAAAGTGGGTGACCCTGACCGGTGAGTTTAGAGCGCTAGAGCTTTAAAGGCTTTCGCCATATACCCCTCGGACCGTGTTCGGGTTTCAAGGCAAAGCGTCACGACTTTCAATTCTCTTTTTCTTCTTTCTTTTTCTTTTCTTTTCATTTGGAAGACTTCATTGGTCTTCTTTTGTGGGTAACACAAACCTAATGCAATTGATCAACGAGATGCATGTAAACAGCAAAGTGAAAAGAGGTGTATAGCTTCACAACCTATTGATGAAAACTGATGTGCATAGTGTGTGATTAGCTAAAGGTGGATATATAAGGTTGAATACGCTGGAAGTTCAATCGACCAAAAACTTAATCATGCATGGAATTGTTCTAACATTATGGTGTGGCATCTGGGCTGCAATTCTTCAACTAAAGGTAAGAGCAGAAAACCAAAAATATAGGCACAAAAAATGATTTGCAAAAGTGTAGAAAAATGTAAATATTGCTATAAAGCTTTTGATATAACCAAAGTGGCTAATACAAGCTTAACATAGCTAAACACAACAAAAGTATCACTGCCTACTATCGACTAATACATGCATCCTATACAATCCTGTACAAAATATGTAGGCAGTTGATAAAGCTAAAAACAAGACAAAATGTGATAGAAGACACTTCCAACTCTAACTTCCCAACCAGCAAAGTATAAATATGTTCACTAGGTAGGGATGGAAGCTAGAGAAGGAGTGGAGCATACCTCACTCTCGTGGTGTGACGAGATTGTAGATGTGGAGTGAATGCGAAAGGCTGTGCGTGATGCCACGACATATCGAGGAGAGTTTGCTACTGTAGATCGTCTCGAGTGGGGCATGCGGGCTCTGTCTGGATCTGTGGCGGAGGCAGGGTGGCTCATGTCAGGCGAAGAAGCATGGCGTGATTCTATGTGAGAGTGACCTTGGTCTAACGACGCCTGTGTAGTAGCAAGTGCGCAGACAACATCCATAATAGCAACTAGCTCCCTAGAACTAACATGGATATGCTCTGGAGATTGCTGTGAGGTATAGGATGGGCCAACAGTGTCGATGAGAGTACGGGACGGAGTGGAGGTGGAGAATTTGGAGGATATGAATGCAGGCTAGGGTCCTCTCCACCTCCACCTCCACCTCTAGAATAGGATGCTCTCCCCTCGGTGGGTCCTCTGCCATATCATTTGCGGCTCTGGCTGTTCTTTGGAGAATAATGGAGAGATCGCATGCATGTGTGATCGCTACGTAGATCAGACACGGTACAATTGATCAGCCTCTCTATGTGGCTTGGCTCTCAGAACCTTAGATGCTCTAGGACCTGAAACAAACAACCTCAGGCATCAATAAAGGAAAGTCTCGACTCGAGGCAGGTCATGCGATTGGACATGCCCTCGAAGTCTTGACAAAAGAAGTCATGACCCATTTCGGAGGGACTAGCCAGAGTCCCTCGGAGTCCGGTATGGGAACCTCGAGTATAACAGCTTCCCCACTGCGGCGTACATAGTCTTACGTAGTGGGAATAAGATGAGTGCAGACACGTGGTCCGCAAAGAGCATCCCCGGGGAAGCTCTGCGAGTATAAGCATTTGTGGTGTCTCGGCGGGCCAATGAACCATCTCATTGTGATGGTGAGGTCAGCTACTTAGGTACTGGTCAGTCGCTGAGCAGCGAGGCCTAATGTAGCGAAGTAATATCTGGCTGAATTACCCAGTGACCGTCAATTCTAGACGGATCTCAATGATTTAGGCACTCCGGGATGTCATAGTTTGGTAGAACCGAAACCTGACAGGGGATAGTGAAACTGTACCTCGGCGTCATGAAAGGTAGTAGTGAATACTGTCGGATCAACGCCATAGAATATCTGAAACGCTGGTCCACGGTCAACACCGGTATGTATGGCTCCCCATGGAAGTCTCTGGCACACAGATCCACGTTCCCTGGAATCGGATCGCAGGAAAACATAGGGCGCCTGATCCTCGAAGCCGGTGATAACACAGGAGATGAACCACGATCGGGTTGGAGGTGGCCCGGCTGGGCGAGACCTCGAAGACTCACGGGCACGATGTTGGGGCCGGCTTGGAGCGAGGGCCCTCTGCGTGGTCTCGGATGCAGCGGAGAAGGGGCAGAGTCCCGCGCCTGGTCGGCGTGCTCCCGGCCCAGGGATGGGACCCGAAGTGGCTCCTACGGTATAGCGATTGGGGCCAATGTAGGTGGTGACTGCGGCACGAATTAGGAGTGAGCCTCTGCGACCTTAGAGTGCCCGGCTACCGTCTCTCTCAGGGTGTTGAAGCTGGACCTTGGGCTTCTTGCGATGACCTCGTGAGTGCGAACCATGGCCCGTGGTCGATGGTGGCCCGAGGCGAGGGCTCGGGAGTGTAGGGCTAACGCGGCGGCGGCGATGGGCACAGCTTTGTGCCTTGCGAGAGCGCGGTGGACCGGGGTAGTGGCGGCTGCCGGGCAGGCGACACGGGGCTCGGGGCGGCCCGGTCACACGAGGCGCGTGGCGGTGCGGGGCCCCGGTGTTTCGAGGTCTAACCAGGCGCGAGTGGAGGCGTGACGGCACCAAAGGCTGTGCTCGGCGGGGTTGAGGGCGTGTGGGACCTGGGCTCAGCGGCGGCGGGGCTCAGGGCACGGGCGGCTCAGAGGAATATGAATAGTGTGGAATGAAAATGAGCAGGGGCCCCCTTTTTATAAAATAGTTTGGGTAACTGAAAGGTCCCTGGAAGCCAAAGAGTCGCTGGATGTCAAATTTCGCTATGACTACGAAATATTTGCCTGCACCAAATTGCATCTACAAAATAACAACAAAAATTTAATTTGGTAAGTGGAATAAAATAAAATAAAAGTAAAAATAAAATAAAATAAAGATAAAAATAAAAATACTTGAAATTGGGAATTTTATATTTAGTTAAAATTAAGATAAGAAAAATTACTAAAAATAGAATAAACTGAAAATTGACTAATTTAAGCAAAAATAAAAAAAAAATTGAGCTGCAGTTTGGTCTCAGTGAAGATCAAACTAGTTCAATTACACTGGTTCCATTCATTGAGGATCTAGGAGAAGGAGCTCTTTGACCTAACGGTGATGTGATGCTTTGCATATGCCTCCCTGCTCGGTCCCTTTGTGTTGAGCTTCTTTTCACTTAGTGATCTTTGGGCGGATCATTGACTCTGAGGTGGCGGGTGCTGATCCATTCTCCACCAATTAGCCGTTTTACGCACCCCAGTGCTGCGGTAAGTGAGCTTTTGGTTTCCCTACACTTGGACCAATTGGGCAGACTTCCTCAGATCCTTGCATGTCATCTTCTGCTAGCTTATGCTTGTTACTCAAGTGAAAAATATTGAGCTCTAATGTCATGTTTCCAAATGTGAGCTGCATGACTCCATTTCGGCAATTGATTATCGCATTGGAAGTGGCCAAAAATGGTCTTCCCAGATAATTGGCATATTAAGTACTTGTGATTGGTTCGGTATCAAGCACTACAAAGTCCACTTGATAGTCGGAATTTGTGTCCACGCTTCACCAACACATCCTCAACTATTCCCATAGGACTTTCTGGGTACGATCGACTAATGAGAGAGTGATGTTGGTAAGCTTAGCTCCCACAAACCAGTTGCTTATATCTCTTTTTGAATATGACGTAGGTTTACACTGGCCCACCAGTGAGCTTAAAGTCATCTATTTTTAGTCCATTTTTCTGTTTGATTTTAATGTAAAAAAGAATAATTAAGATACATAAATATTAAGAAACTCACCAAATTTGTTATTTGCAGGGAGTATAAAAGAAAGAAGAAAATGCAGTGGAAAAATGCAGCAAATAGTGGAATAAAAAAAGTAAAGTAGAGGCAAGAATGGAAACAAAGGGTTGATTCATTGATGCGTTTTGGGCTTTGCAGTCAGTGTAAGTCGCGACATCGAGGATAAGTGAAGGAAATAAACAAGCCCGATACATGACGGGGAATCACGAGAAACAAGCGAGATTAACTAGAAGCTAAAGGGAATGATAATAGTGACGGCATCGTGATGTCGCGACGGGGTTGATGTCGTGGCTCGGGATGGAGGTCGCGACAAGATAATGTCGCCGAAGCTATGGCGAGGTTTGGAAGGATTGGCGGGATGCTTCAGGATTGTTGTCGCGACGGGAAGGCCGGCGTCCACGCGCAAAAGCAACCGGTTGAAGCTGCGAGATTATAATCACGATGTCGCGACAGGGAATCGAGGAGTCACGCGACGCAAAGACTTGTTGTTGAAGAGGCTGCGGTTCCATAAAAGTGATGTCTCGACGAGGGATTGATGTGCGACGCCGGGGAAATATCGATTGAAGGCTACGAAGACATAAGAGCGTGTCGCGGCAAGATTGAAGGTCGCGACATCATGGCGATCGATTGAAAGGCTGCGAAGACTTGGCGATGTCAGCGTGAATATCGATGTCGCGACATCGGGAGAGAACAGTGAAACACGCAAAGGCATAAAGTGATGTCTCGACAAAGGGATCGATGTCAGCGACATCGGGCGACTCATTTGAAAACTGCGAGAAGATATGAGGCGATGTCATGACGAGAGATTGATGTCGCGACATCGCGAGGCTTCCAGTTCAAAGTACGCATAGGCGGTAAGTTGATGTCGCGACTTGAGATCGATGTCGGCGGAACATGGATGGCGATGTCGCGACGAGGTTTGGTCGCGACTTGAGCGGAGTTACGGGCGGTCCGCGGAAATCCTGACGAATGCGTTGGGATTAGGGCCCTGGCCGAAACTTCTATAAATCTGCTGACTACGAAGGGAAGCGACTTGGCGGTGACACGAGGCGAGAGTGCGGGTATTTGAGCTCATTTTCTTTATTTTCTTTTCTTTTTCTTTTCTTTTCTTTTCTTTCTTGTTGATAGTTAGAGATTAGATTAGATTCATCGTTCTAGTTTTCGTTTTAATTTTCTGGATCTGAATGTTATCGTTTTTTGAAGCGAAGTGAATCTGAGTGATTCTTTTCAAATTACTACCAGGTGTTTGAAGTTCGGACAAAGTGATCGGCTATTCAGGTTTCATAATACAATTATTCTTATGATCGAGGAGAATGCGTGGTGTTGTAATTGGTAATTGAGGAACCCGGCTTCCATTGAGTAAATGTTATAGTCGAGTATGCTGCTGTAGTTGTTTCAAGCTGACTTTTGAATTCGATTTATGAATTTACTTACGGTTATGGGTTTCACTGTTTTTGATCACGAATACGGTTCTTATACCCCGTTATAAGATTTGTCTCATTGCTACGATTTAGGAGGCCCTCACGAGTGACCGCAGGAAGGCATTCTGAGAGTTATGAAGGAATTCTTGAAGGTATATTAACCTGCTATTTGAGATCTAATGAGCTTTGCAAGTTTACTTCGATAAATCTCTTCTCACTTGAAATCAAGAAAGAGTTGAATGAGTTATCAATTTAAACAAGCAGAGAGTTCATCTCAATTCGAATAGTGAGGCCAATCCCGTGTTAGCTAAGATCTAATCAAGGAAAGGGTGATCTATTCTAATTTTGAGAAAAGCATCCTGGAAGTTGTATATATCCTTGCTTGACCGTGGCAGGAACTGGTTTGAGTCCATAAAATGGTATGAAGTATTGCAAAGAAAAATATGCAGTTAAAATCCCCTTTTAAAAGTAGTTATTTAATTTCTGTCTTGAGAGAATGGGGAGAAAATTAGATAATGAGAAATGTGTGATTTGGAGAGATCAGCTATCTTGTTAAACACCTTGGACAGAATTTTAAAACTGAAATACACAAGAAGCAAAATTTTATCGAGTGTTAACTCACGAGGAATTGAAATGCTTTCACTATGAGATTCTTGATGGGTACTTTGAAAGATAATTATTCAGTGACCATTTATTTTCTTAAATATTCATTATTCTTTATTCTTTATATTTCAGATTATTTGAGTGTTCATTCATTTCCTTGTATTCGTATAATTTTCCGGCTCCTTAGGCCGGATCCCACTATCATTTTATGGTCCACAAATAGTATGGAGAGATTAATTAGTCGGGATAGTTGATTTAAAATTCTTGAGATCTCTGGGATCGATATACGGACTTAAATCCATTTTATTACTTGTCGACTGTGCACTTACTTGGAATAATATCGGACAAAACGAAAATTTGAAAATGATTTACTCTAGGAAATTTTTTGGTTTACATATAGTATAATGTCAACAAGTTTTATGGCACCATTGTCAGGGATTATTTTAATAGTCCCTTTGTTAATTTTGTTACAAACTTGTGTATATGTCATTTGGTCTCACTCAACAAGTTTTATGGCGCCGATGCCGGGGATTAGTTAATAGTCCTTTGGCACTTGTGTGATATGTTAGTACATGTGTTTTGGTTCGATCAACACCCCCAAGTCTAACTGTGCTTTGTCTATGCAAGTCCCTCCAATGTTGACTGATATTGTGGGGGATCCTGGATCCTTGTATTTCACTGGGGTCTTGCTTTGAATGATGGCACTGACTTGTTTTGTTAGGAAGGCTTTCTTTCAATGCCTGACCCTCTCTTGACTATGCGAGGTCCTTTAGAATTTTTGCATATGTTGGGACTGCATCATGTCAGCGGTGGGATATTGCAACTTTACTTGCCTTAGCACCTCCCAAATTTCAGCTTAGTTTGTGATTTTTTTCTTGCCTCTAAGTGCTTGAAGAAATGGAGGGGGCACGTTTTTCTTCATTTAATCTTCTCTGATTATTATCCTTTCAGGCTAAACTTCCTTTTTCTTTCCTGTTTCTTCAGCAGTCATGGGCATTGGTTGCTCAATTTCTTTTTCACTCCTCAAAGTGATGATAGCCTTTACTTCATCCATCCTTGAGTTGCTAGAAGAACCTATTTCATGGACTCCGCCAGTTTGGCGGTGTTTGGGAAGGGAATCTTCCTTTCTCCTGTACCTCCAACAAATTGGTAATCCTGGTGACTGAATACTGTAGATTATCAATTTTCTGATTAAGGCTAGTTTCAAGCCCATCTATTCTCTTGTTCAGGGTACTTTCTACAGTATCAATTCTTTGAGCCAATTGTTCATTGATCCCCTTTTGCTCTTCCACAAAATTACCTACCACCTTGCTCAAGTTTAGAATAGCTTGTTCAACAGGGGAAGAGGGTGGTGATGGCTGTAGTTGAGAGATGAGAACCAAAGCTGTTGTTTGGCACGGGAGCAATATCACGAGGGGTTAGGCTTCCCGAGAGATTTGGATGATTTCTCCGGTGGAATTGTATGTATTACCATATGGGGCATTGGGTTGTGGCTTGTGTGTACGACATTGGCGTGCTCACGACATCAAATCTCTCACGAGGTAGCATTTTGGCGAGTGGTCTTACGGGTGGAGAGTGGATTGGTAATTGATGCATGGGTTGGCTGTCGCGGGGGTTTCGATCAGCACTGCGCCTCATGTAACCTTTTTCCTTCCGGCTCTTCCACCTTCCTTGCTAAGGTCGATATCTTTGCTTTTCATCTAGTCTCATACGAAAGTGCATAAATGCCTCCCCTTGGGTGGGTCGAATGCTTCATTCTTTTAGCTTCCCTTGGATTCGGTTCATCCCATGCCTTGGAAGTTTCAACCACATAATTCAAAAAGTCCATGGCATTATCTGGGTTTTTGCTCAGAAAGTCACCTCCACACATGGTTTCTAGCAGTTGCTTCATGGCTGGAGACATACCTTCATAGAAATGATTCACTAGCATCCATGTATCAAAACCATGGTGTGGACATTGTGATGGTCTCATGAACCTCCCGACAACGATAAAATTTCGTTGTCATAGGCCGTGTAAGTGTAGATTTGCCTCTTAGCCCGTTAGTCTTGGTGTATTGAAGAATTTCTTCAAAAATTCGAATGAAGCCCGATTTCTAATTGTTCTCGGCCTCGATGGAGTGAGCCATATTTTGGCTTTGTCCTTGAGGGTTAATGGGAATGCTTGCTTCAACGACAAATCCGTATCGGTTATACCCTCCTTAAAGTTTATGCATACTTCCTCAAAATCCTGATGTGTATTGTATGGATTTTCATTTTCCATCTGATGAAAAGTTGGAAGTAGGGCCTGGATAGGTCCTTCTTGCCACATCTCGGCCCGGAGTGGTATGATGCCGGAAAAGACATTAACTACAGGAGGTGTATGTGGTCCCTCATTGACCTATATGTTGTTGGATTCATTGGAGGCACGCTGGCCGACTTTGTTCCTGGGGCCAGAGATCATTTGCTCAACGTGCATAGCTGCAACTTTGCTCAATTGGTGCTAACTCTTTGATTACACTTGATATCCCTCTATCCCGGTGATGTAGCTTGCACGTAACACAAATGAGACAAGCGAAGAACAACAAAAGGCGCGGATAAGTGTTAAGCGAAATATAAAATATTTGTAATGGGTAAAAGCGACCCGGTGTGAAGCTAGCTGAGTAAAAAAAGTGAAATTCGAAACAATGAAAATCAAAAGGTTTAAAGGTCGCGATACTTGTGTGAGGATTACAATTTTATGCTCGGCTCATCATACGTAGTTTGGCACCATCCTGACAGCGGTGCCATTTGATTCGATGCCCACGGTAAGGTGATCAGGAATCAAAAATTTGTTTCCTATTTTCTCCTACTGGTAGTCCAAGCTCTTGCCGACTTGCATAGCGATCTAGGGTCGGAACACGGGGATGGGTTTCATCTTACAAATGATTTGTATCATGGTTCGAAAATGGTGAAGGCTTTCATTTGGATTTTTAGTTAGCATTGAAAAAGTGTGGGTGTTGTCACTAGGTTGTGAAACCATTTAAAAATAAGGTGTGGAATGGAGACCTTGAAGCAGGGTGCTAGCTTGATAAAATGAGGTTATAAAGGTGTCCTCGGGTTATTTCCTCGCATTAGGGAAAATGACATATAGTCATTGCCAAAACTGGATCTTTGTTTAACTTTAAAAACCAACCCTTAAAATCACTCCTATTTAAGCCAAAGCATTTACTGAGTATTTAATGTTCCAGCAGTTTGAAAAATACATCATTTTACCTAATTTTAGTGGCTTGTAAATGAAATCTAAGGAATGCCAGTGTATCTACCATTAAGAATACACTTAACCCTAAAGCATGCCAAGTATTGACCATAGGAAATACATTAAATAGCATTAAACCCTAGTTTGGAAAGTTTGAAACACATAAATGCAATACCTGCTTTATTTAAAGCAGAAGACACACGCCAGCGCATTAACCAACCTAAATGACCCTCGTCTTTAAGGTTTTGAGGCTTGGCAAAACATCCCTTGAGTTGTCATCTCCCAGGGTGTTTTTGTAGCCAAGAAAAATGAGAAGAAAAGAAGAAAGAGAGAAGAGAGAAAACTATAACCTAAAATGAAAAGCTGCATGGATTGAAAGTTAACAAAAGTTAGAGTTACAATTTGTCCATAAGGTGGCTTATATAGCCTTACAAGATGTGTGAAATACCAAAATAACCAAAATAATATGATTACATTGGGGACAAAATGGGAATTACACAAAACGGGGTCATTTGGATCCTGTGAGAGGGAGTAGCAATTTCGCTATGCATAGCGAAATTTCTCCTATCATAGTGAAAATTAGGCATAGAGAAAGAAGAATTTGAATTTCGCTATGCACGATAATTCTCTATGATAGTAATTTTGCTATGCATAGTGAAATTTCTCTATCATAGCGAGAATTTTGGCCATGAAATTTTAATGGGATTGCGAAATTTTAAGCTACCATTCTCGAAATTTTCGCAATCCTTATGAAGTACCATATGCATGAGGGGAAACTACTGAATCTCCTACATTGCATCGGCGTCGGTCGGTCTGCATTTCTTCATTTCGACTTGACATTTCTTAAATCCTGAAGCGATAAATCATGCAGAATCCATACGAAACTCGACATAAAACATCACAATTCACGATGCCCGAGCACGATGTGATGGTGAGGTTCTAAAGCTTACAAAACTACCAAAAACAACCTCGAAACAAGTAAATAATTTTAACCAGGACTGCGCATGTCAATCGACTTAATTAATATGGGTGAAATGCGCAAAAAGCACTTTCAAAACCTATCTTAAATAGGACTCAATAGCACTTTTTGGAGTGTAAATAAAAAACAAAACAATTTCGCACCCTTATTTGTGCGAAATTCTTCCTAATCTGAAAATTTCCTATGCATTTGATTAGTGTCATGGTAGAGGTCTTGGAATCAACAATATTTATAAATCTAAATTCCTCTTCTTGTCGTATGAAGCTCTTTGCGGTATAGTGTCCCAGAGGTCGAACTCAGGGATGGGTTTTCTTTGTGTAAATGATTTGTAGTTGGCTTAGAAAGGTGAATTTCAATTTGGATTTTAAAGGCTTAGTTAAAAACGATTAAGGTCGAATGTTTGCAAGTGAAGATAAACTAAAAGTAAAATATGAAAAGAACTCCTTGAAGCATCGGGCTATTGGGGTTGAGGTCCTAGAGCAAATGAGAGGTTCTCTGGTCCTTTTCCTCACCTTGGGGAGGATGACCTATAGTCATTTCCCAAACTGGATCTTCATTTGGCTATCAAAACTGAACCATAATAATTTTCTTTTTGAAATATAGCATTTATTGGACATAAATGTTCCGAGACGTCAACTATCTTCTAAAAATGTACCTACATTAATTAATAGTAACAACTGTGAATCTCAGTAGACAGCAATAGCATCCAGCTGAACAAAGCTTGCAATCTGAGGTTAACCAAGGTACATCAAAGAGATTTAAACCTATTATGAGAAATAGAGACATAAATACCCATAAATGGTTGCATTAAATACATGAGAACCATCATTTTACCTCAAAACCCTAGCCTAGTAGCCATCCTCTTCAAGGATGGAGGGGGTTTAGCCAACCATCCCTTTAGTTGTCATCCTCAGAGGGTTTGGCAATAGGAAAATAAAGAAGCGAAGAAAATGAGTAGAAAAGCGGGAAAACTTACAAAAGCTCGATGCTCTGTATTTCCACCAAAAGCCCACACTCCCCTATTCTCTCCAGGGTTTGAGCTTATATAGAGCTCCAAATAGGAAAAAAAAAACTACCAAAATACCCTCAAAGCACACTTATACATGGAGGGAAAAATGGGAAAAAGGGAGTTAAAAGAAGCAAAATTCAAAATTTGAGGAAAGAATTTCGCCTTTGGGAGAAAATTGCCTGTCATGAAGAAGTCTTCGCATAGGGTGCCAGTGCTCTGTCTTCTTCTTACTCCTCTTACGCTCCTCGCTCCTTCGATTTCAGATCTGCAAAGTTAGGTTTGACTCGAATTCTCTATGCTTGGGTCCATTCAGCAAGTTTGGCATTAATAGTTTGCAAAAACTACAAAATTAGCCACAAAATACTATCAATAGAATGGCCAAGGGACAGCAATATTGCAAATCGTGTTAGTCGGTTGATTAGTACACAAAAAGTGCTCAAAACCGATAATAAATAGGGCTCAAAATAGCACTTTTTAGGCACTAATTGTTAGTATCTTGTAGCCCGATGCCTTATATACATTGTCATTGCTGTGTTTATATATACATGAGGCTTTTATCATTTTATCTTGTTATTTAAATTATGGTTTAACTTGATAAAATCAGATCAGCGAATAGTTGGCTCAGCTTTTACGTCATCAGTATGTGACTTGGTAGTAAAACCTTAAGACATAATAACACTATTCTAAATAGTTTATAGATGATCATTATTGTGGGAATAATAATGAAGTAAGACTATTATGTTTTCTGAGAAAAGACCACGTTTTGCTGGTCATGAACATAAGATGTTACTCAGAACATAAATACATGTTAAGTTCATGTTATTGGATTGACCCGCTATGAGAAATACTACATGGATTATGTCATCAGTAATTCTCATTGCAGTAGTGGTATTTAAGTCCTTCGGCTGAATTCTGCAGTTCCTACATGAGGAACTATATCTTGGCGGCTAGCTCAATGATGTCTTTAACAGGGATGGTATGAGGCTATGGTTGGGCATAAATGCACCGGTAAATCATGTGGAGGAATGTGGTGATAGTGAAATTTGTCCAGCTCTTAATTGAGTGAGATGTCCTATTAACCTCTTAATAAGTGAGGCGAAATCATATGGCCGTGCTCGAATGAGATTGATAGGAGTTATCAATATCATTTGTTTAGTCAGTCTACTTGAGAATCAAGTAATGATTAAGTTGTATAAAGATGACTTCATGATTAGTGCCCAAAAAGTGCTATTTTAAGCCCTATTCAAGATAGGTTTTGAGTGCTTTTTGCGCACTAATCATATCAATTAAGCCAATTGATGTGTGCAGGTCCACTTAGTTTCACTAATTCCATTTCGAGTTTGTTTTTGAGTAATTTCATAGGTTTGCGTGCCTCGTAGTGGACTTTGATGTAAAGATATGTGCCGAATGCTGAGGATTCACAGTGTTTTCAACCATCAAATGAAGAAATGTGAAGTGGATGTGAAGAAAGAAGGTTGCAGGTGGATGCAGTGAGCAGGAAGCAGGAATCCCAGGATTTTCGCTATGATTGCGAAAATTTCGCAATCATAGCGAAAATTTCGCAATCATAAGCGAAGATGAGCTCGCTAGGCTAGCGAGAATTTCTTGATGCCTAAGCGAAATTTTTCCAATTTCGCTATCTCCTAAAAATTTCGCTAGGCTAGGGGATGGATCAGGGTTGAAAATGGGACAGATGCTCTGTGAAATTTCGCTAGGCTGCGAAATTTCGCTAACATAGCGAAAATTTTAAGCTACGCTAGCGAAATTTCTGCATAACGAAATCTCGACCCTTGTGTTTTGGTATTTTGGTTCCTAAGCGACCACGTTTTGATATTTACCATTTGTCCCTTATGTAATTTCATATTTTAGGCATTTTGTATTTCACACTTTGGGGTTAGTATATAAGCCTCTCAAACTTTCTAACCCTAAGCAACTTTTCACTTTTATAAGATTTTCTATGACTTTCATTTTAGGTCTCATTTTGCTCTCTCTACTCTCTCATTTTTCTCTCATTTTCTCGTGTGCAAACACCCTTGAGGATGACAACTCAAAAGGGATGCTTAGCTAAGCCTCACTGTATGAGAGGTTGCTAACTTTGGTTTTTGGGCTCTTTGCGAGGTTGTCCCTCATGCTTTGAATATTCTGAATCTTTGCATTCATGGTTCCAAGCTTTCAAACTAGGGTTTAATGGTTTTAATGTCTTTCCTTTGGTCAATACTTGTCATGCTTTAGGGGTTCGGTGCATTTCTTAATGGTAGATGCTTGATATTCTTGCTAGATGTCATTCTGAGCCATGGGAATGAGGTTAAATGCTAGGGTTTCAAGGCGAATGGGACTTTAAATGCTTAGTACTTGGGTTGACTCAAATAGAGGAGTGGTTATAGGGTTGAGTTTTATAGCTAAACAAAGATCCGGTTTTAAGCTTTTGACTATATGTCATTTTCCACTAATGCGAGGATATAACAGGGACCTTTAATAGCCCCCATGTTATCCAAGCTAGTGACCCAAGCCTTCAAGGTTACCATTTTCACACTTCACTTTAAGCCATTCTGGTTAATTAGGTGAACCACAACCATGTTTAACAAAATCAGAAAATCCAAACAAAAGCCTCACCATTTTTAAACAACGATGCTAATCATTAGTGGGATGAAAACCCCGTCCCCGTGTTCGACCCTAGGCGCTATCTTGAACTAGCTTGACTACGGCGGTAGGGAACTTAAGATATAAATTTTGTTGATTCGCATCACCTACCGAGGCCGCGAATCAAATGGCCGTTCTTGGGGATGGTGCCAAACTACGTATGATGAGTTGATGTGTACTTGTAATCCCACATTACAAGTGTGTTTATCTTAACGCCCCGGAGACAGGAGATATCAATTGGGTGCAAAGAGTGAGTGAACCGAGTTGAGCAAAGTCGTGAAATTAGTGCCACCGGTGACCAAATGGATCCTCTAGGAACGAGCAAAGTCAACAAACACCTCCCATGAATCGACGACGTATAGGTCGATGAGGGAACACGTACACCCTCTGAGTGAGTGCTCCTTCTTTGCGTCATACCTCCTGGCGAGGATGGCAGTAGTGAGACCACACCTGGTACTTTGCTTCCACATTTCATGGTATGGAAAATGAAAATCCATATTCACACATACGGGATTTTGAGGAGGTATGCACTACTTTTATGGAAGGTATGACCGTATGGATTTGCTGTTGAAGCATTTCCCACTTGACTCTTGAAAATGACGGGGTGGCTAAATGTGATGAAACGTCGGAGGTGGGCGATCTTCAAATGAATTTTGAAGAAATTCTTAGTGCAACCAAGACCCAGCCAGTTTGAAGAGCGAGATCTACGCACTCGGCCTATGACAATGAGAAATTCTACGTCTTTGGGAGAGATTCATGGATACCATCGGTCTTGTCCACATAAATGGTTTAGACACTGGATGTTGGTGAATCATTTCTATATTAGTGTCCCTGTGAAGCAATTGCTAGAAACCATGTGTGGAGGTGATTTTTTAAGTAAAAATCCAGATGAAGCTATGGATTTCTTGAGTTATGTGGCTGAAACTTCCAAGGGATGGGATGAACCAAATCCAAGAGAGGTGGAGAAATTGAGGCCCTCAGCCCACCAAAGGGGAGGAATTTTTACACTTTCGGAGGACATGGAAATGAAAGCAAAAATTTCGACCCTAGCTAGGAAGGTGGAGGAGTTAGAAGGAAAGAGGCTCCA
The DNA here is from genome assembly GCA_016808115.1 of Tetrastigma voinierianum. NCBI lineage: Eukaryota > Viridiplantae > Streptophyta > Magnoliopsida > Vitales > Vitaceae > Tetrastigma > Tetrastigma voinierianum. The sequence continues at coordinate 24,035 of JAEQBH010000676.1, forward strand.
TGAGTGCGACGTGGCCGAAAACCTTTACCTGGGCCGATGTCATGGAGTTGTCAACTCTTGTTAATCGGGAGAACATCGTCAGAAGCGCCCCATCGAGTCAGAAAGGATTGATAATCGAACAATGCAAATGTTGTGGGTCAATACAAGAGCCGCAATGCCCCATATGGTAATACCTACAATTCCAGTGGAAAAATCACCTAACCTCTCCTGGAAACCTAATCCCCACACTTTGTGTGCCCCAGTGGGTGCCCGGCAGTTTGGTTCTCATCTCGACTCCACGTAAAGTCATCATCCTCTTCACCTGTTGAACAAGCTATATTGAATTTGAGCAAGGTGGTAGGCAATTTTGTGGAAGAACAAAAAGGGATCAATGCACAATTGGCACAAAGAATTGATACTGTAGAAAGTACACTGAATAAAAGAATAGATGGGCTTGAGAGCAATGCAAATGAAAAATTGACAACTGCCGATGTTCGATCACAAAGATCGACAAATTCTTGAGAATACGGGGAGGGAGGAAGGTTCCTTCCTAAACATTGCCAAATCAAAAGGGTCTATGGTAGAGTTCATCCAGCAATTAGGGGAATGGATGAAGTGAAAGCCATAATATAATCACTGAGGAGTGGAAAGAGATGAAGCGACAGTGCCATGAGCTGGCGAGGAAGAAACATGTAAGGAAAGGAAGTTGAACGCACGAGAGGTGATCATTAGTGAGGACCCGATGAAGCAGCACATCTGCCACCTCCATTTCCGGGCACTAGTAAAGAGGCGCTCCCAACGAGGCGAGGTATCTGGAAGTCCTAAGGCGGGTGAAGGTCGACATACCCTTTTGGACATCATCAAGCGAGTCCTTGCCTATCGCGAAGTTTTTAAAGATCTTTGTACGATCAAAAGGGATTGGGCGAGAAGAAGCCGCTATAGAAACGAGTCGATTGCCATGAAATCAGCAGGCACAATCAAATACAAGGATCGAGGATCCCCCACAATTCGGTCGACATTGGAGGGACTTGCACTTAAACAGGCATTGCGCTCGATTTAGGGGGCGATGTAAACCTGCGCCATACTCGGTCATCGCCGAGTTAGGTTTAGGGAGCTCAAACCTACCAACATCTGCACTGTCATTGTATAGCGGTATCTGATAGATCGGTGAGAAAGTTCCTAAGGGAATAGTTGAGGATGTGTTAGTTAGGTAGACAAATTCTACTACCCCCGGTAGACTTTTGTAGTGCTTGATCTGGCGGTGCAAAGTGGGCCCGATCATGTGCCGTTATCTGGGAAGACCATTTTTGGCCTGACCAATGCAATTATCAATTGCGAAATGAGTCATGCAACTCACACATTTGGCAACATGACATTGGAGCTCTTATTTTTTCACTTGAGCCATAAGCACAAACAAGTGGAGGGTGATGAGGAAGGAAGAATGATGCCTCCAGTGGTCGAGAAAAGGGAGAGCCCAGAGATCCATAGAATTATGAGACCAGTTGGCAGATGAAGCGAGTTGATTGGGAGGCGTCATGGAGTCATAGCTAACGAGCAATTGGTCGGCCAAAAATGTCGCCGTGGAAGAAGGAATCAGGCGTGGACAAGCACGGGACTGTGGCCTGAGCCCGCTGGGGTTGGGAGCTCCTCTCCTTGACGCTTCCACGAGTGAATCGGTGAAGCTGAAATTTGGTTTAGTGTTCACAAAACCAAGAATTGCAACTCAAAAATTTTTCTTTTTGTTTTTAAATTGGTCGAGGTACGATAGTTACTATTTTTAGTAACTTTCCCTTTTAGTAGTTTCAGGTTGTAGCTTTCACTTTCTAGGTAGCCTAAGTTTAATTTTATTTCTATTTTTAGTTTTGTTAAAAATAATAATTAATTTTGATTTTTGTTTATAATTAGCCTAAATCAAATTTTTGTTTCTTTAATTGTTTTTTATTTAGTGAATCAGGATTTAGCTATTATAGCGAAATTGCCCGAAACTCTTAATTTGCACCCTATTGATTAGTGTAAAAGTACTATTTTGAGCCCTATTCAAAATAGGTTTTGAGTGCTTTTCTTCAAATCATATCAGATAAACCAATTGATGTGCAAATTACTTAGTTTCTTTAATTCCATTTTGAGGTTTGTTTTTGTGTTCACGGGTTTTTGCATGCCTCGGCAGCAGTTAGAGTTCGATGTCAAGTTGTGTGTTGAACCATGGCCCGGAACTATTGCCACGTCAAAAATGAAGGAATGTGAAGTGGATTATTGAAGGGAAAATGGGATAAGGTAGCAAAAAGGGATCGCTGTTGGCTGGACCCAACACATGTCTGAGTAAATCATTTTAAGTGCGGTTTTTGGCCCAAATATGCAAGTGCATAGGTCGACAAGTAATAGGGTGGATTTAAGTCAGATCGATCCCACGAGAGATCTCAAGAATTCTAGATCCTTTACCCGACTACTCAAGCTCCATCTTATTTGAACTATAACATGATATGGTGTTTTCGACTAAGAAAATTTGTAAAATATACTATGATATAAAAAATGAACAATCAAACAAATCTAAAGAATAATGAATAATGAATTGTTAAGAAAATAAATGGAAACTGAATAGTCATCGTTTAAGAGTACACATTAAGATCAATGCTATTGTAGTATCAATTCACATTGTTAACAACATTAATTTTTACTTATTGTTTTCGATTTTTAGAATCTGTCCAAGGCGTTGTGATGCAATTTTGGATCTCTCCACACTCCACATTTCATTATCTAATTCTTCCTGATTCTCTCGAAAACAGGGGATGAGATAACTACTTTTAAAAGGGACTTCCTAAATATGGGTATTTTTCTTTTGCAATACTTCATACCCATTTACGGTCATCAAACCTTAGCTCCCCAAGTTATCGATCAAGCAAAAGGATATACAGCTTCGGTTACTCTTCCTCAAGAGTAGAATAGATACTCTCCTTGATTGAATCTCGGCTAACACGGGATTGGCCTCACTATCGAATTGAGGATGAACTCTTTGCTTGTTTAAATTGATGAACTACGTTCGGCTTCATTCTTGATTTTAGTGAGAAGAGGATTTATCAAAATGAAACTTACAAAGCTCATTAGATCTCTAATAGAGTTAATATACCTTCAAAGAAATGTTCATAACTCGGAATTTGTCATCTACATTGTCCTTTCCGGAGGATCTCCTTGAAATCGAGCAATGAAACAATTCTTAAAAGCGGGTATAAGCGATATTCGAGATAAAAAAAACTTTAAACCCGTAGCAGAAAGTAAATTCATAAGCCTGAAATTTACAATTTGCTAAAGCAACTACAAGGAAGATAATTTCGACAATAGCATTCACTTAATGGAAGTGAGTTCTCAATTCTTGAATTACACACTCTGACATTTCCTCGATCAAAAGAATAGCGCAAATTGAAGCGGGAAGTCGAGATTCAGTGTCGAACTTGAACATTCGGTAGTAATTTGAAAGAGCGAGAGATGCATTCGGCACTACGCTCGAAAACATAACATCCAATTCTTGAAAAGAAAACGAAAACTAAAACGATAAATCTAATCTAATCTCTAACTATCAACATTGAAGAAGAGATAAGAAAAGAAAAGAAAAGAAAAGAAAAACTAAAAGAAAAATAAAAAAAATGAGCCTTGACCTACCGGACAACCTCTCGTGCAGTAATCGCGTAAGCTACTTTTATGAGTTGGGTAGCTGCGTATTTATAGGGTTTCTCAGTTAAGGCTAATCCCGATCTCTACGATCTTTGTGGATTTCCAAGTGGGTTGGCCCATGTTGTGTTCGAGGTCGCGAATTCAACTCCCTTGTCGCGACATCATCCATGCCATTGACATCCGATCTCCGCGTCGCGACGCCGGCTTAAAGTCTTCACGCGGCCTCAACTTGTGTTCTGTGTGGCGACATCAATCGCTGTCGCGACATCACTTCATGCCTTTGAGGTTTCAAGCGATGATTCACGATGTCAGCGACCTCGACGTCGCGATTCGACATGCTTTTGCAGGTTTCAATTGGTCTCTCCTGATGTCGCGACATCGTTATCTTTGACCTCAGTTCAATATTCTGCTGCCTTCAACTGGTATTCTGACCAGCGAAATCAATCTCAAATCGCGACCTGTTTCCGATCATGCGGCATTCAACGTCTTGGGTGTCGCGACGCCGACTAGAATGCGCGAGGTTTCAGCGGTTTCTCATGATATCGACATGTCTGACACTCAGCGACAAGCAACTTATTCTTGTAAATTTCAAATGAGTTTTCTTATGTCGCAACAACAACCTATTGTCGTGACATCAACTGATCACTGCATGCTTCAATCTTGTCGCCACTTGTATCTTTCAACTAGTTGCTCTTGTTGTCGCGACATCAGCTTAAGGATCTGCAGGTTTCAACTGGTTTCTCATGATGTCGCGACATCAATCTCTTGTCACGACATCGACATGGCTGCGATTTTTCACTTGATGGTTCTGACCGTGACATCAATCCCTTGGCCGGCGACATCCCGGCTCATGACTCCACGGTCTGATTTGTTGGGTTCCGACATAGAAATATCTTGTCGCGACATCACTTCATGGCTATGCAGCTTTGAACTGGTCCTTCGTAGTGTCGCGACATTGATCTCTTGTCAGGACAACAGCTTTAGTCTTTGGAGGCTGGCCCCAGGGTTCTTTGATATGAACATCAATATCACGTCAGCGACAACGAGTTCAATTCTTCTGACTTTCAGCGACAAGTCTCTGTGTCGCACCTCGTCTTGTGGCGACATCGGCTTATGTCTTTGGAGGCCTCGCTTGCTGTTGCTTTCGATTGTCGACTTCAGTCCTCTGTCGCGACAACGGCTTCATCGGTGCTGCGCTCATCCTTCTAAACATGTCATAGCGAGTGATTCTCTTGTCACGACCTCCATCCCTTGTCGCGACATCACTTCTTATGTTTAACACCGATCATCATTTGCTATCTTGTGATCCACGGCCGTGACTGCATCGAATTTCCTTCCAATTTCCTGATGTCAGCGACCTCATAAACTGGTATGTAAACCCCAAAAGCAACATTAGTTAGCCGAGTTACTTTCATTTTACATACGCTATTTTACGCATTTTACTCATGAATTCTTTGCGTTTTCCTTTGCATTTTCTTCTTTCTTTTATACTTCACGCAAATAACAAATTTGGTGAGTTTCTTCCTTATTTACGCATCTTAATTATTCCTTTTACATTAGAATCAACGGAAAAATGGGTAAAATAGATGACACTAGCTCATCGGTCACGTTAAATGAAGTGGAGGCCGGAGCAATCGAGAAATTTCGTATGATTGCGAAAATTTATTGGGATTGCGAATTTACGCGATCATAAATGCTTGTCCTGGCGAAACCAGAGGCTACCGCTGAACTAGCGAAATTTCGCTATTGCCAAAAAACCTTCTTTGAACAAGCGAAAATACGGTTTCGCTATCTCTAAATTTAAGCTGAGCTAGCGAAATTTCGTATACCGAAATTCAGCGTTGATGTGAAATTTTCCAATTTCACTATCCTATGAAATCCGCTATAACGAAGAATTCTTTGTGATTTTTGTATATTTGATCCCAAAGGACCACGTTTTGATGTATTACCATTGTAGCCCTTATGTAATTTCATATTTTAGGTGTTTTAGTATTTTCACACTTTGGGTTGTCTTATATAAACTATGCTTTACCTTACTGCTTGACTTTTCATTATCTGAGTTTTCCCACGACTTTTATTTTAGGGTTTCATTTGCTCTCTTCTCTCTCCTCTTTGTTTCATTTTCTCGTTTTGCCAGACACCCTTTAGGATGACAACTCAAGGGATGCTTGGCTAAGCCTCATAATATGAAGAGGAGGGTTGCTAGCTTGGTTTTGGGGTTACTGCAGGTTGTCCTCATGCTTTGAATGTTACAGGTACGACATTTATGGTTCCCAGCTTTCCAAACTAGGGTTTAATGCCATGTAATGTTGTTCCTTTGGTCAATACTTGCCATGCTTTAGGGATCAGTGCATACTTAATGCTAGATGCACTGATATCCTTTAGATGCCATTTACGAGCCACTGAAATGAGGTTAAGTTCTAGGATTTTAAACTGAATGGGACTTTGAATGCATAATACTTGTGTTGACTCAAATAGAGTGGTTCTAGGGTTAGGTTTATATTTAAACAGGATTCGATTTGGCCTTGACTATATGTCACTTGCCATAATGCGAAATAACCGAGGACATGATAGCCCATGTCATCAGTGGTGACCCCGAACCTTCAAGGTTACCATTTCACACTTCACTTTAAGCCATTCCAGGTTAGTCAATGAACAAACAACCTCCCACGTTTTTAGCCAAATCAAAATCCAAAAGTAAGCCCTCACGATTTTCAAACACTAATAAAATCATTAGTGGGATGAAAACCCATCACCGTGTTCGACTTCGCCGTATCACTGCGGTAGCGACTCACGGCGGTGGGAGGCTATAGGAAGCAAATTTTGTTGATTCGCTCACCACTACTAGGTAGCGCGAATCAAATAGGCGCGTTCTTGGGGATGGTGCTTGAGCTTCACGTGTGACAGATTTACAGTGGCAGCGCGTAATCACATTAAAAGTGTTGGTGACCTTTCAGTCCTTTTTGAATTTAGTGTGCAGAGGCTGAAGTTTTCTTCGCTTGCGATCCTTTGCTTGTTTTGTTTCTTGCGATCCCAGTTTTGTTTTTAACAACACTTGACCTTTTTGCCAAGCTTTGTTTGTATTCTTTGTTGTGTCTCATTTTGTGTAGGTGTTTATGCGGCAGGACGAGAGGGACATCGGTGAAGCTGCGAAAGAGTGAGTGCACCCGGTGAGCGAGATTGTGAAATCGGTGTGCCGCAGTGACGATGGATCCTCACACGAGGGCGGCAAAACTCAACAGAGACGCCTCCTATGAATCCAAGCGGCATACGGTCGATGAGGAACACCGCCACCCTCCTAGAGTTGGGTGCCCCCTCCTGCGTCATACCTCTGTGAGGATGTAGCGGTGAGACCCTACAGTGCCTAGCTTCACATTTGTGTTGATGAGACCATATTTGCATACAAGGGATTTTGAGGAGGTATGCACTACTTTCAAGGAAGGCATAAGCGACATGGATTTGCTGGTAGAAAGCATTCGTGGCTTCTTGAAAGACAAGGCAAAGAATTTGGCTCAATTCGCGAGGCCCGAGGGCTATTGAGAGCCGGGTAGATCTTGGTGAGATTACGAAGAAATTCTTGAGCAACCAAGACGATGGTTTGAAGGCGAGATCTACACCTACTCGGCCTATGGCGGTGAAAAATTCTACCAATCTTGGGGAGAGATTCATGGACACCATCGGTGCTTGTCCACATCATGGTTCGACACTTGGATGTTAGTGAATCATTTCACAAAATGGTATGTCCTGCCATGAAGCAATTCTTTACAAACTATCAGCCGTGGAGGTGATTTTAGAGTAAAAATCGAGGATGAAGCTATGGATTTCTTGAGAGGAGTTATGTAACTGAAACTTCCAAGGGTTAGGACAAGGCCAAACCCAGAAAGGTGGAGAAAAATGATGCCTCACCCCACCAAAGGGGAGAATTTTTACACTTTAGGAGGACATGAAATGAAAGCAAAATTTACACTTTAGGAGGGACGCGTAAAATGAAAGCAAAATCTGACCTAACTAGGAAGGGTGGAGGAGCTAGAGAGAAAGAGGCTCCATGAAGTCAGAGGCGTGTGAAAACAGCGCACAAACCTTTATTCATCGATTGTCGACCCTCTTTGTTAATCGAGGAGAACATCATTCATTGCCCCATCGATGAAAGGATTTGATGTGTCGAGAATATGCAAATGTTGTAGGTCAATACAAAACCCTGAAGCCCAATGCTTATATGGTAATACCTACAATTCCAAGATGGAAGAATCACCCCAACCTCTTAAAAACCCCCTAATCCCCCTGCCTATGTGCTGATGCAAACAACAGTTTGGTTCACTCATCTCAATGCAAGCCACCATCATCGACACCTCACAATTGAGCAGGCCATCTTGAATTTGAGCAAGGTGGTAGGCAATTTATTGGAAGAGCAAAAGGGGATCAAAATGCACAATTGGCACAGAGGGTGATGCGCTGAAAGTACACTAAATAAAGAATAGATGGGCTTGAGAGCAATCATCGAGAAAATTGACAACTGCGGTATTCGATAACAGATCAAAGCCAAGGAAATTCTTTGGGAATCTCAGGGGAGGGAGAAGGTTCCTTCGAGCATTGCCAAATCCAAAGGGGTCCATGAGGTGGTTCATCTAACCAATTCGGGGAATGGATGAAGTAAAAGCCATAATCACTGCGAGAGTGGAAAGGGAGATAGAGCAACCGGTGCCCATGTTGTTGAAGAAACTTGCAGGAAAAGGGAAGAATTTGCGAACTTTGAGAGGGTGATCATCGGAGTGAGGACTCAATGAAACCTTGTATGCCACCTCCATTTCCCAGAACACTAAAAGTAAGAAGAAGGCATCTGCGACGGGTATCTGGAAGTCCTAAGGCGGTGAAGGTCAACATACCTTTTGAATGACATCGAAGCGAGTCCACACTTTATGCTCACTGGCGGCTGGAGTTTTTTAAAGATCTTTGTCTCTGATCAAAAGGGTTGGGCATTGAGAAGAAAGCCTTCACTGACCGAGCAAGTCGGTGCCATAATCTGAAAGCAAGACCCCGATCAAATACAAAGGATCGAGGATCCCCCTACAATTTAGTCAACATTGGAGGGACATGGAGCAAGCCGATGCTTGGTTTGGGGGCGATTAATGGCTTGCTGTCGTACTCAATGTATAAGAAGTTGGGTTTGGGAGCTTAAGCCAACCAACATCACTTTGTCATTGGCTAATAGATCAATGAAGATTCCTAAGGGAATAGTTGAGGATGTATTGGTCAAGGTAGACAAATTCTACTACCCAGTAGACTTTGTAGTGCTTGATGCGAGCGATATGAGTGGGCTGATCATGTGCTAATTATTATCACGGGAAGACCATTTTGGCGAATTGCCGGTAAATCATCCTTTGCGAAATGGAGTCATGCAACTACATTTCGCAACATGACATCATTCATGAATTTGCGGAATAAATAACCAAGGTGAAGCTGTGTTCGGGTATTGCCATCGCGACATCGCAAAGAATTTGGTCGTACCAAATTCAACCAAAGGAGAAGCAAATCAACAATGAGGAATCAAGTATCAAAGTCGCAAGACAAACCACCACAGGGTCGGTGAGATCCTCCTCCCGAATCTCCATGAGTACTATGACTTCTGAGCTGGCTCGGGTATCCACGAAACCAAAATTGCGTTCTCAATAATTTTTGGTTTTTGTTTTAAATTGGTCAATTTTCATTTTCGCTATTTTTAGTAGTTTCCGACAGTAAATCTCTTTTAAGTAGCCTAAGTTTAATATTATTTTTTTAAATTTTTTTATTTTTATTATTAGTTTTTAAAAATAATATTTATTTTTGTTCTCTTTTTGTGTTATTTTTATTTGGTCTAATTAAATATTTTTTTACTTGCAGAGTAATCCACTACGACCTCGCTATAATAGCGAAACTCACCCTCTCTGGGCCTCCCTTCAAAGCCTCTATTTAAAAAAGGGAGGGCCAAACTAATTTCATTTCTTTTCTCCTTTTCCCCACTGCAGTCTCGTGACCGCAGCCCCTGCTCGTACTGAGCCATCAAGCCACACAGCCCGCCACGAGCCACCGCACCATTCTATCCGCGCCCCGAGCCACCGCTCGCCTCGAGCCGCAGCCTACAAACTCTTGCCCCGACCTGTTTAGCCGCTGTGCCCCCGGGTCCATTGCCCCCCGGTTGCCGAGTCTCGGGGCCTACAGCCGCCCACTACCGTGCCGTGCTCGCACTCCGCCCCACCGGGTCGCTACCGGAGTTTACGCCACATCAAAGCCACTCCAACCAAAGGTTAGTATTCCCACACCGCATTACCCCTGTCCACCTGGTCGCCGAGCCCCGTCCAGCCTGCTTCTCGTGCACACCGCCCGCTCCTGTCCGACCATAGCCATGGTCCACACTCAGGTGGGTCCCGCCCTCAGGCCTCTGGGTCGTTCCAAGATTCGAAAGGTGAGGAGCGACCCAGCTCTAGCTCCAAGCAGAGCTGTCCCAGGAGCCTCAGGGGTTCAGAGATACCAAAACCCGATTTCAGACCCTCTCGCCCCTTCACTGCCTCAGAGAGATCTGGTGAGGGCTCTGGCTTCTCCGCCGCCCGTACATCGTGCCCGGAGGGAGTTCCTCAAAGATTCAGCCGAGCCATCACCGCCCCCAAAGCAAAGAGCGAGGCCTTCTCATCGCTCTAGTTATCGCCCGCTTTGAGGATCGACACTTTTTGCTGCGACCCTGGCCTCGGGAACGTCTGCCCACGCCAAAGATTTTCACTGGAGAGTCGGCCACGACGTCCCGACCCGACCGCGATGCCGTTCAGTATTCCATGCGACCGGTGGAGCAAGACTCTTCGCCGCGATGATGCCACGACAGCTCTACTTATCCCCGGTGGTGCTTCGCCTACCATTCTATGACCTCCCGAGGAGCGCCGAGTCCGTTGGAGCTCCGATTCAGTATTGATGATCGACCTGGAGTACTCCGAGCCGCAGACATCAAGAAAGATTGGGCCTACAAAGTGCTGTGTGCCAATTCTGAGGTTATCTAGATCGGCCTCACTCGACTCCGCAGAGAGAGATGGTCCGTTGTCTCGCTCGAGACACTCACTGCAGGCCGCATTCTTCAAAGGCAGCCCCTCCCATGCTTCTTATTGATCATCCGCTCCCGACTCGTACCTCTTCCCACTACAAAGACTACGTCCAACGTAGGGACATCCTCGAGGCTCAGACCGGACTTAGTGGACTGGCCCGCCCCTCCGAAGCTGGGGCCGAGACCGCCGCTACATTTCAGAGGATAAGGTCCACCGCAAGGGCCTGGCTCGAGCAGAGAGTCTATCCTTGTTGATGCCACGACCGCCAGCCAGTCCTCGAGCAGCCTGGCTTTCCAGAGAGCCCCAAGATCGAGAGGAGGATCCGATCCCCTCAGGTCCTGTCTTTGGAGCGAGCCATGGTGATGCCTATTTATTTTCTCCTCCAGCAGCGGGACCAGGAGGAGGTACCGGATGAGGAGGCAGAGGATTCCCGGAGGAGAGATGATCCAGCTCCCGAGGTAGAGATGGGAGAGTGAGTCCAAAGGTTGTGATATATCTCCTCCATCTCCTCCTCCACTTGCGCTTCAGCCACAGCCCCCCGCTGACACCTTACCATCATATACGCAAAGATTCTCCTGAGTACGCTCATGTCGGGCCAGGGAGTTTCGCAAATGTTGGTGGATGTTGTCTCGCTCACCGGCTACTACACAAAGGCCGATGGACCGTAGACGACTTGAGCCGAGAGACCACTTGGGTTGTCATACATGCTCCAGCATCATGAGTCACCCTGCCTCCGCATGATCCTAACCATAGAGATGAGCTAAAGAAACAGTATAGCGAAGAGCCTCCCCACACATGTGGCCACAAAGAGCCAGCCAGCCTTCTGATCCTCCACCACCACGAGACGGGAGGTGGTCACATTGCCTCTTAACTTTCCTATCCCTATTACATGTCTATGCTTTTACTGGGAGGAAAAGTTAGAGGCTGAGTGTCTTCGTTATGTTTTATGTTTTCAAGATTATCAACTCCGCCAATAATTTTATTTTCTAGATTCATGTATTAGCTAATAGTAGGCAAAGGATACTTTGTGGCTGTTTAGCTATATTAAGCATGTTTGTCATTTGACTATATCAAAAGCTTTTACAAAGAGTTATTTGCGCTTAATACACTTTTGCATATTACTTTGTGCTCCACTGCGGTATCCACTTTTGTCTTTAATTGAACAATTGAATTGCCTTTAATTGAAAAATTGAAACCCTGTGTGTTACCTTAATGCTAGAATAATTCCATGCATGATTTAGTTTGTGGTCAATTGAAGTTTCAGCGTATTGACCTTGAACATTCCCCCTTTAGTTAATTCACACACTGCACTCTAGATTGTACCAATAGGCTGTGAAATTATATACCTCCTTTCACTTTGCAAGCCTACTGCTAGACCCCGTTGATGACCCATAATAGGCTCAGCCACTCCACATATGAAGACCAATGTTGTCTTCCAAAAGAAAAAGAAAAGAAAAAGCAAAAGGAAAAGAAAGAAGAAAAAGAAAATGTGTCGTGAAGCTTGGCTCAGTCTAACACGATCCGAGGGGTATATGAAGCCTTTAAAGCCCGATGCCCTAAACCTTAATTGGTTGGGAGTCATCGACTTAGTGTTCGTTACACGGGTGGATGGGTAGAGTTTAGTGTATTGTAGGTGCTTGATTCTCGAAGTCATTCGGAGTCCGGGGTGAAGCCTGCAGAGTTTGTGGTCAAGTGATCCTTTTGGCTTGATGCCCTAAACCTTAATCGTCAGAGTCATCGGTGACTCAAAGTTACACCTGACTTTGATGAAGTCGAGTTTTAAGCATTGCACCCTACAATGTAGTCAAATAAAGAAAGAAGAGTGTAGTTATTCCTATCTAGGTTGTTCAGCGTACTATACATGCGTAGCTAGGTCGGGAAGGAATACTCTCAATTTATCGCTCAATCGTTACATTAGGAACCATTAGATTCGTGGAAATTCCAAAGCTGAGTTCCCTGATCCGATGTTAACCTAAAGCTTATTCTTGTATGGTTTTTGTTCTCTCATGCTCGCTTTCTAACAAAAGGTGTATAAATTGCTCATTTTGTGCTGTAATGCCTATCTCCGCATACACTTTTTTCAACCATATTCCTTTTGGAGAAAGCACGATGCATCCCATTATGTTTTTTGAAGACGCGGCGGACTAGCAACGTGTGCCTGGCCGGGGGTGGTGATTATGCCCACAAAAAGTTACTTTCTTTGCTCCTATTCAAAATAAGTTTTGAGTGCTTTTGGCGCACTAACTTACCACTAAGCCAATTGATGTGCAGTCCACTTAGTTTCACTAATTCCATTTCGAGTTTGTTTCGTAATTTCAATGTGTTGCATGCCTCGCCACTTAGTTCGAGTTCGAAGCATCAAGTTATGTGTCGAACCATGAAGACTGAACCTATTTGCCACCGTCAAAAATGAAGGAATGTGAAGTGGATTGCCGAAGGAAATGATGCAAAGATAAAAAGAGGGATGCAAAGGAGGAAGAAGTGGAGCAGGAGCAATCCGCACTTTCATATGATTGCGAAAATTACCGATCGCAAAATTCTCGCAATCGTGAGTAAAAATTTCAATCCAGCAAACAGAAAAATTCTTCGCTAGAATAGCAAAATTCTCGCTTAGCTAGTGAAAAACTAATCGCTCCCAAGAAAACACCGGTTTCACTATCTCTCACAACATGGTGGCAATAAATTCTGCTAGCTAGCTGAATTACTATTGATAGCTAAATTTTCCAATTTCTCTTATCTCTCAGAGAATTCGTTAGGCTAGCTTAAACTCTCATAAAGTAAATTGTCGCCCATTTTTGTATATTTGATCCCAACTGAATAATGCTTGATGTATTACCATTATAGGCTCCTTATGTAATTTCATATTTTTGTGTTTTAGTGATTACACACTTTAATTGTATCATATAAACCCCCATAACTTCAGTAAACCTAAGCAACTTTCATTATATACGCTTTTTCCAAGCAGCCTTGTTTTAGTAGTTTATTCGCTTCTCTTCTCCTTTCTTTCATTTTCTACAAACAACCCCTTTAGGATGACAACCTGCGGATGTCATGCTTCCATAGCCTTGAAGACGAGGGTCATAGCTCGGCTCTCGGGGGTTACTCGCAGGTCAGCCCTCATGCTTGAATGTTACTGTAATGGCATTTATGGTTCCAAATTTTCCAAACTAGGGGCTCGATGCCATTTAATGTTGTTCCTTCGTCAATACTGCCATAGCTAGTGTCTGCCGCGGCTACTAATGCTAGATGCACCGATATCCCTTCATTTTCATTTACTAGCCACTCGAAACGAGGTTAAGTTCTGATTTTAAACTGAAACTGGGACTTTGAATGCATAATACTGTGCTTGACTCAAACAGGAGTGGTTCTAGGTTATTTTATAGCTTAAACAAAGTGTCCCGCTTTGCCTCAATTACATCACTTGCCATAATGCGAGGAAATAACCCGAGGACACTTCAATAGCCCCATGTCATCAAGTTGGTGACCCAAACCTTCAAGGTTACCATTTCACACTTCACTTTAAGCCATTACAGTTAGTCAATGAACAAACAACCTCCCCTGTTTTTAACCAAATTCGAAAATCCAAACTAAAGCCTCACCAATTTTCAAACACTAATTTAGAAAATCAATAAGGGATTTGAACCCAACCCTAGACCGCTATATCACAAGAGTTTGACTACTATAGGAGGAACATAGGAAACAAATTTTGTTGATTCTGCTCACCCTACCGTGGCACGAATCACCTTCCATCTTTATAAAGAGGAGAAGGGGATAGACCATTCGCCTTCACTTCGTCTTTTCTTCCCTTACCCCACCTAAGGCCACCCAGCCCGTGAGTTCCTGCTGAAGGCCCTCCCTGCTCGCCGCATCCCGCCCAAAGACTACCGCCGTCGGACTGCCACGCCAAAGATCCGCCCGACCAGCGGCCACGCCCCCAGGCGTGCCCCGCCTCCCCCCGCGAGCACGCACTGCGTCTCGGTCCAGCTGGGCCGCCCCACGCCAGTTGTTCCATTGGGCCCCACGCCGTGGGCGCCATCACTGAGTCCCGATTCAGCCGTGTCCGTGGACTTCCACGCCGCCCACATCCATGCCCCGTTTACGTGCCTTGTCGTGGTTTAGCTCCACCTGGGCCCAGCCCCGTGAGCGAAGACACCATTCCCACTCGCACTGTGCCTTCCCTCACCACAGATATGGAACGACTAGAGGTGGGCCCGCCAGTCCCGAGGTCGTTTAGCACCCAGAGCGCAGGAGCAGTCCCAGCATACCCTCGATCCACCCCCGAGGAGCCTCAGGGCTTCAGAGGCATCGCACCAGATCGGGGACCCGGCCCCCGTCCCGCACCTCGTAGACGATCCAGAGGGCCCGACCTCCTGCCGGCCCGTACATCAGGTCCGGGGGAGTATTCATCATCTAGGCCCGAGCCATCACCGTCCCTCTCAAAGAATAAGAGGAGAGCTCATCAGCCCAGCTTGTCGCTCGCCTTCGAGGATCAAGCGATCATTGTCATTTTAACCCTGACCTGGGGAACCGCCTGGGCCCACGCCTACGCATTTCATGGAGAGTCATACTACACGCCTAAGAGTGATTCGCCATCCCTCCCGCCAGACTCCATGAGGCCGCTAACACAAGAGACTCTCCGCCGTTCATGACGCCGGTTGTTTCTCTACTATCCCTGCGAAGTCAGCCTACCACTCCATGACTTCCAGCTAAGTCCGGCTTGCAAAGAGTTCGATTCGCATTGATGATCAACCAGAGTGCCTGAGCGGCGGACATTTCCCAGTTGCCTTAGGCCCGCCACTGCAGCAAAAGCCACTGAGGTTACCTGGATTGGCCTTAGCCAACACAAGAGGAGATGGTCCCATGTCTCGTCGAGACACTATGGCTTCCGACCAAGATTTTCAAGAGGCGCCCCGCTCAGATAAGCTACTGATCACTCAGCCCGACCAAATTTCAAGCTCACATAAAGACTATCGCCCAACTTAGGGAGCCATACTGAGGCTTCAGACGGATCTCGTGAGGGATTCTCGTTCGGCCCTCTCGAGTTGGTGATGACCGCCGCTGCACTTCAAGATAAGTGTCCACCAAGGGCCTCGCCGAGCAGAGTTCACCGGCTGATGCTAATGACTAATGAGCCAAAGGTCCCGAGCACTGGGCTTTCAGGAGCCCGCACGAGAGAGGAGGACTGGGATGCCCTCGTGTCTTGTCTATGGAGAGAGCCATGGTGATGCCGATTTCTTTTCTTCTCGAGCAAAGAGGACCGAGGAAAATCTGGATGAGGGAGCAGAGGACTCTGCAGAGAGATGATCTCGCTCCCGAGGTAGATGGGAGAGTGAGTCCGGCAAGATATATCCCATCTCCTCCTCCACTGCTTCACCCACAGCCCCTCGCCACACCCTTCGCCCATCATATACAAAAGCATGCAAGATTCTCCCGAGTACGCCCATGTTTCGCCAAGGGAGCTCGCAGCCTTTATGATGCCGCTCGCTCGTCAGTTACTACACGTATCGACGACCCGTAGATCGACTCGAGCCGAGACCACTTTGTAGCATTGTCATACCCATGCTCCCAGCATCAAGAGTCACCTCGGGTCTCCCGCAGATGTTCCCGCCCATCGAGATGAGCCCACAAAGAAATGCATAAAGAATTTTCCTTAGACATGTTGGCCACAAGCAGCTAAAGAATCTTCAAATCCACCACCACCGCTGAGCGAGGCGGCCACACCCGTCTCTAACTTTCCTACCCCTATTAAGCATGTTTCTACTTTGACCGGGAGGAAAAGTTAGAGTTAGAGTGTCTTCTATCATGTTTTTGTACGCTTCCATGCTTTATCAACCGCCTTACCATTTTGCATGTGATTCATGTATTAGCCAATAGTAGCAAAGATATTTTTGTTATGTTTAATTTATATATGCAGTATTAGCCTATTTGCTTATATCAAAAGCTTTATAGCATTATTTACGCTTTACTACACTTTGCGCCACTTTGTGTCTCCATTTTGTGTATATTCTCTGCCTCTTTAATTGGAAAATTGAAACCAGATGTTACCTTAATGATAGGACAATTCCATGCATGATTTAGTTTTAATAATTGAAATTTCAAAGATGTTCAACTCAACTTTCCTCGCTAATCACACACAAAGGTAATACCAAAGCGTCAGGACACACTACATATGTTGAAAAGCTATATACCTCTTTCTACTTTGCAAGCCGGGCCTTAAATTGCTGACGACCCATAATAGGTTTTTGTTACCCATGTATGAAGACCAATGAAGTCTTCCAAAAAGGAAAAAAAAAAAAAGTCGTGACACATTTCCTTGAAACCCGAACACGGTCCGAGGGGTATATGGCGAAAGCCTTTAAAGCCCAGTGCCCTAAACCTTCACTGGTTTGGAGTCACCGACCAGTGTCTGCTATACAGGATGGGTAGCGATCTGTCAGAGGTGCTTTAATTTCTCGGTCATTCTAGTCCGGAGGAAGCCCCGCAGAAGCCAGGGTCAAGTGATCCCGCTTCGATGCCCTAAACCCACCGTCGGGAGTCACCTATGACCCTTCGCTACACCTGACTCTCGTGAAGTCTAGTTTAAGATTGCACCCACATTGCAATCAAGGAAGAAATAAGAGTGTAACTAGTCCTATTTAAGTTAGTCAATAGTTTAGGCCATGGCAAGAGCTGTGTCGTGAGTGGAATAACTTTCGCAATTCATCGCCTGTCGGTTATCTTAGGAACAATTAACTTCGTGGAAATTCAAAGGACATTCTTGGAACCGATGTTGCCCTAAACTTGTTCTTATATGGTTTTTGTTATTTCCATACCGTTTTAGCATGTAATGTGTAAATTGTTCATCCTAAAGGTAAGCTAATTCAGACATACACTTTTGACCCAAATACACTTTTTCAGAAAAGCACAAAGATGCATCCCATTTTTGTTTTACACAGTAAGGGACTAGCAACGTGTCGGTTGGGGGGTGTGATTAGTGCCAAAAAAATGCTATTTTGAGCCCTATTCAAGGTAGGTTTTGAGTGCTTTTTGTTCACTAATCATATCAATTAAGCCAATTGTTGTGTGCAGGTCCACTTAGTTTCACTAATTCCATTTCGAGTTTGTTTTTGGTAATTTCACAGGTTTTTGCGTGCCTCAGCCAATTAGTTCAACTTTGATGTAAAGATATGTGCCGAATGCTGAGGATTCACAGTGTTTTCAACCATCAAATGAAGAAATGTGAAGTGGATGTGAAGAAAGAAGGTTGCAGGTGGATGTAGTGAGCAAGAAGCAGGAATCCCAGGATTTTCACTATCATTGCGAAATTTTCGCAATCCTAGCGAAATTGGGAAATTTATTCTAGGCTAGAGTTTCGCTATTCACTGTTGCTAGCGAATTTTTACATTTTAAAGCTATCTCTTATGGTACCGCTAGGCTAGCGAAATTTCGCCTGTATAAGCGAAAATTTTTTGCTACGTAGCGAGATTTCACATAGCGAAATCTCATTTTGTGTTTTTGGTATTTTGGTTCCCAGCGACCCGCGTTTTGATATTTTGCATTTGTCCCTTATGTAATTTCATATTTTAGGCATTTTGTATTTTCACACTTTTGGGGTTGACTATAAAGCCTCTGAACTTTCTAGCTAAGCGACTTTTCACTTTATAAAGTTTTCTGCGTGTTTTAGGTCTCATTTGCTCTCTTCTCTCTCCTCTTTCTCTCATTGTCTCGGCTGCCAAACACCCCCTTGAGGATGACAACTCAGGGATGCCCAGCTAAACCTCATAATATGAAGAGGAGGGTTGCTAGCTTGGTTTTGGGTTTGCTGCAGGTTGTCCTCATGCTTTAGATATTCACGAATCTTTGCATTTATGGTTCTAGCTTTCCAAACTAAGGGTTTAATAATGGCATTTAATGTCTTTCCTTTAGTCAATACTTGTCATGGGGTTTGGGTGCATTCTTAATGATGATCCACCTTTGATATTCTTAGATATGACTTTGAGCCATGAGATGAGGTTAAATGCTGGGGTTCAGCTGAATGGGACTTCAATGCTTAGTACTTGAGTTTGACTCAAATAAGTGGATTTATAGGGTTGGTTTGTAGCTCAGCAAAGATCCGGTTTTGGCTTTGACCTGTATCATTTACACTAATGCGAGATATAACCAGGAACACTAATAGCCCCGTGTTATCAATGACTGACCCCGAGCTTCAAGGTTACCATTTCTGCCACTTTAAGCCATTACAGGTTAGTCGGTGAACATACAACCCCTTTGTTTTAACAAAATCCGAAAATCCAAACAAAAGCCTCACCATTTTAAAACAACGTGCTAATCATTCATTAGGACGTAATCCAGTGTTCGAATACTATTTACGCTATCTTGCGGTAGCTTGACTACGGCGGTAGGAAGGAACTAGGAATATAAACAAATTTTGTTTGATTCCGCATCACCTACGTGGCCAGAATCACTTCATCCATGCTTTACAGTAGCAATAGGACATCGATGTGACAAAAGGACTAATATCATACTATGGCAAGGTTTTTCGGTCATTTAGATTACTTGATTTGAGTGGTGCAATGTCTTAGAGACCAAATTATAACTATGGAAACTAGAGCAAGTTTGGGCCGCTGCTTCAACAGTGAGTGAACCTATAGGGTCACACATAAAATAGGCTATAATGGGATGTTAGAAGGCTCTTTCTTTGGCCGGCGAGGTGAAACCGAAACTGACGAGAGCCCGAGCCGTTTAATAGTTAATGGAATTTGGTTTAAATTCTTAACTTTAATAAAGAGGGGTTTGGGAGGCTTGATAAATATGAGGTTTATCATCTAAAAGTTTGTGGTTCTTTTGAAATTAAGATTGTTTTTGAGAGAGAATTCTTTTTAGAGTTTTGGAAGACACTAAGGTGTCTTTTTGGTTTTGTTGGACAAAAGACCTATCCATAAAGGTGCTAGCACATCCATCCCATCCATTAGCCATTTGGTAATTTGATACTGCTGAGGCATTTGCACCTTTGCATCGTGTTAGCTCGTTGTTGCTAGATCGTTTCCAGAAGGAGTTCTGTTTATGTTTCAGCTTGTGTGTGATCAAGCAAATCTGCACTAGTCGAAAGGATTACGTGTACAAGAGGTAGATGCGGATTTCCTTGATTCATTGTTTAGTTTCATCAAGCTTTGCTTAGATCTGATGCGGTTTAGCACATTAAGCCACATTTCCTTTAAAACTCCATGTTGGCACCAGTTCCAATAGTGGTAATTAAGAGCTGCTTGGTGTTGAGGTGAAACCGAGGATTTTTATAATAATGATATACCGTGATAATTTTAGTGTATTTTGTTTTGCCATATGTGATATGCGTGATCCATTAGTTCATCCATTTATAATCGATATAATCAGTCATGTTTTTCTTGTGAAATGTAACATCAGATCGAAATTAAAAAGGTCGGTTTAAGAAAAGCTCTAATAGGATTAGGATTTGTTGATGATTATATGATAATTACGAGTTCGTAATTCTTGTGATTCTGAAAATACATTGATTGTTACAACTTAAGGTATTAGTAGGGTGATACATATTAAGTATGACCATTATAGATTCATATAATTTCTTTACGGTGCTTAGGACAACAAAATCACGACGGTCTCGTTAGACTCTGGATCGATAAAAAAAAAATTTTATAACTGTCTGGTCCGTGGAATACGGATCGATATGACACTATATTTCATTTCATTCCGCAGTCTTCTTAGTTGATACCATTGGTATACCAATCTATCCTTAACTCGAATATGATGGATAATATTCTATTAAGGGCATTAAGACTCAGTCATAGTAATTTACAATATTGTATATAAATTTATACCCAAATAATACATTTTGATGCTCATGCAATTTTTATGGCAATGCATTTGAAATCGGTATTCCCCAAAATCACTTCAAACAAATCTCAAATGCGGAGTTTCTTGAAAATCATTTCAACCAACGATCAAAAAACTTGAAATAAGAAGAGAGGTATGGAGAGCAAACTCAGGTTATAGGCTCGATTTCTATCCTTGGAATCCGTTCTTGGGTCGAATCGCTAACCATTTGAGATCACTCAGTGGATGAGTGAAACTCAACTTATGAAAAACTAAATACCATAACTATTCAAAACACCAAAGCGTGCAAGCTAAACCATAATTTGCCTAAAAACGAGCCTCACTTTGACGAATTTTGGAGTCGATGGGGTCCAAATACCTTTTCAAAGGGATATTTGTTATCCTAGAAGTCTAGTTTACTTAGAAATTTGAATCACTTAATTTGGATGAGTGAAACTAAACTTATGACCTATATACCAAAATTGTTCCAAAACACCAAAACTATACCAAACTGAACCAGAATTTTTCGGAAAATAGAGCCTCAATTTGACGAATTTCTAGGTCCAATGGGGTGCAAATTTGAATACACTTATTCAGAATACTTTATTCTAAGTCTAGTTTACCAATAAATTTGAATCACTCAATTTGGATGAGTAATGGCCAAGTTATGGTCAAAACAAAAACAAGGGTTTTGGAAAATTTTGACAGCATCTCCCCTAAAACCCTAACATTTCCTTTATACAAAAATTCCTCCAAAATCAATCCTAATCAAAAGCAATATGAAACTTAACCCAAAACAACCCCCAAAATTGATTTACAACCATTTAAAACACTTATATTCCGATTTGGGGTTTTTTGCGAAGCAAACCTGACATTTAGGAGAAGTTGAGATTAGTTCATACCTTGAATCTCTTGATTTCTTCCCACTATATTGACTCTGGCTTTGGCTTTTGCCAGTCAAATAAACCCAGATGGATAGAATCACCAACGATGATTACTAGTGTTGTTTCATACTCTTAATACTTCAGGTTTTGAGCACTTTTTGTGTAGTAATAAGCCAAATTGACCCACCTGGCACGTTGATAACCTAGCAATGCTATTGATCAATTTTATAGTGGTTTTTGTAGTTTTCATAGGCTATAAATATTGAAGATATGGATTCAGCTCGAGCATAAAGAAATCCGTTGGAACTTAGACTTAAAGCAAAGAACAAAATGAAAAGCATGTAGAGAAGAAGCAGCAAACCCCTGCAAATTTCACAAGGGTTGCAAAAATTCATAGGGCTGCGAATTTTCGTACCCTACGAATTTTTTTTGACTTTTGTTCCTCATTTATTTTGGTAGCGAATTCTGAGACAGTTAGAATATTTTACGATTTTCTGGGTGATAAGTCGCTAGTGACCCGGGGGCGGAGTTTTACAAAAATCTCGGAAGTCGAGGAAAATAGCTTGATCTAAGTTCATTACAATAAAGTGGCGAAAAATAAATTATTTCGAGGGAAAGAACGGACCCGAATGAGGCAATACAAATCCATTTATCCAAATAACAATAATAATAAGAATAAGAATATTAAAAAAAGATAAAAATAAAGCGAGGGCGGACGGATGGATAAGTGCGTGAAGTGAGAGATGAGATTTTTATTTTTCTTCTCTTCACTTCTCTCTCGAATCTCTGAAGTGGACGTAGATTTTGTCGAACGAAGGAAAAGTTGGTCTGTGGCAGGCTACGACGTAGGTACTAAAAACAGCATTTCATCAAACTCGAAGGAGGTCGGGATTTTTCCCTACTGAGTTATTTTAGCATGCTATGTAATGACAGATTTTCTTAGAGGCCGTAAGTTCCAGTCCCAAAGTCTGGACTGAGTTTAGGAATTTTAGGAATTTTGGGACTATTTTTGACCGATGCGGGCTGAATTTTGGAATTTGTTTTCGAACCCGGTCGGGTTGAAGTTTGAGTTGTATTAGAGCAGTCGGATGGGAATTACAGAAATGTTTTCAAGTGTTTTAGAAGACTCTATGGAAAGCCCCTCGAGTCCTAGAATCTAACCATGTAATACGTCAATAGCATTTGGTACCCACATAATTTACGAAAAATTTAATTGTAGTACCATGATGCGAATTGCGTGGTTGTGCTGATGTGTGTGGTCTAATACATCGAATAGCATAGGATCGTTTTGAAAAAGTTGCTAAAACGGATAGTTTTCATGGGGCATTTCATGTGTAGGGGCATTTTGGTCAATTTCATCTCATATAATCAATGTCCTTATCGAATGGGACTATACGTAAGGTTTTGTTAAGGAATCGAAGTTTGATTCGATATAGTGGCAGAAAGCCCTTCGTATGTTTTATGGTTCGCATTAAAGCTGAGGCATTTTCGTAGTATTGCATGAATTATGTGGCGATTGGGCATCGACGAGTAATCTAGCGTGCTTGACAAGAATTGAAGAAATTAGTCGAGAAAAAAGTGAGTACTGAAAATGCGTTTTGGAAAACAGTCATTTGATTACAAGTTTGTAAAGTGCTTTGAAAATATAATGTAATTAGTAAAGCATTTTTTTTTACCTCCCACTTGTTATACTCAGCAGAAGATTTCGATTTCATGACTGGGTTCAG
This sequence comes from Tetrastigma voinierianum, assembly GCA_016808115.1. NCBI lineage: Eukaryota > Viridiplantae > Streptophyta > Magnoliopsida > Vitales > Vitaceae > Tetrastigma > Tetrastigma voinierianum. The sequence continues at coordinate 47,180 of JAEQBH010000676.1, forward strand.
CCTCCTTTGATGGTCAACATAACTTTTTGCATTATCTTCGGCCCGATATTTTATGCATACAATAGAGGGTGATACCTTGAATCTCAATTGACCAAGCAATCGCTTCCTTGTATTTTCTCAAAATTACCAGCAACTTCTGTTCTTTACCCTCAGTCAATGCAGCTAATATGATAACTGGTTTTTCTTTTAAACAAAAACTCATGTTCAAATGGCTGGGCAGCCTCTTCAATGTTAACCCTTCATCTGGGGAAGGTTTCACATCATGAGTTTCGTATTAAATTTGCTCACTTCATCTTATTTGTTTCATTTATACTGAAATTTGTTTCATTATTAAACAAATTTGAGGCAGAACATAATCCAAACTCTTAAAATCTTGAAAATTCATCTCAAATTCATTGAGTTTTGAATGATCTGATCAAAATTCACTTCATTGAGAGGGCTATTGCTTCTTCTGACCATGCACTTGTCTTCCTCTACATTAGGATGTTCGAACTCTATTAATATTAAAATCTGTGCTTCATTCCCAACTGCAGTGATTGATTCGTACCACCGGTAGGGTGTCAGGAATCAACAAAATTTGTATCTATGTTCCTCCTACTGCAGGTAGTCAAACTCTTTGCGATATATTGATCTAGGGTCGAACATAGGGATGGAGTTTTCTTAAATCGAAATGATTTGAGGTGATCAAAAATGGTGAATTAAATTTGGATTTTAAGGTTTTGTGAAAACAGTGGGTGTGGTTGGTTGCAAACTAAAAATAAATAAAATAAAATGTAAAATAGAACTCCTTGAAGCATTGGGCCACTGAGTTTAAGGTCCTAGGCTAACCGAGAGGTCCCCGGGTTAATTTCCTCGCATTGGGGAGGATGACATATAGTCATCTCCCGAACCGAATCTTCATTTAACTTTAACGACTAAACCCTAATAATTTTCCTTTTGATGAAACATTTATTTAACATTTATGGTTCCTACGATGCCTTAACCACCTCGGTGGCTCAAGTAAGTAATAGCTAATGGATGAAATTGTATCTAAAGCTAAGAATACACTAAACCACTAAAAGCTTGCCAAGTATTAGCTAAAGAAAGTACATCAAAGCTTTAAACCTGAGTTGAAAATTAGGAACGGAATGTCAAACACAACTGCCTTATGAAAAACGAGGGAACCACCAACGACCTTCGGATCCCTACTGACAACCTTCCACTTCAAGGAGGAAAGGGTTTTGGCAGCTCATCCTTAAAGTTGTCATCCTTGGGGTGTTTGGCACCCTGAAAGTGAGAGAAGAGAAGGAAAAGCTGGAACAAAACAGCGTGTCTTGCGAAAGATTAAAAGTTAGGGTTACAAATGTCACAAGTTGGCTTATATAGCCATACAAGAGGTGTGAAATACCAAAAATGCCTAAAATAGGTAATTACAATAGGGACAAAATGGTAATTAATCAAAACGAGGTCGTTTGGAATAAAAAACATCAAAAACACAGGGGCAGCAATTTCGCTATGTAACAAATTTCGCTAGCATAGCGAAAATTTCGCTATGCTAGCGAAATTTTGCTAGCTTAGAGAAAATTTTGTGAGATAACGATTGAAATTTTCTCTGAACGATGTTTAGCTAACTGCGAGAATTTCTGCGAAAATTAAAATTACTATGATAATAATAATCTGGTTGATCTTTCTTCTAATTTTGCTCACGCACGATCACCTTCTTGTGTCCACTTTTCATTATTCCTTTTGCATCTTGACATTTCATCACATAGTTCAGGTAAAAATCATTAAGATTCTCTGCATTCAACTTTTTTAATAAACCAAGCTAGCTAATGAAGTTCCCTGATATACGCAAAACTATCGAAAACAATCTCGAAAACAAATTAGAAGCACTAAGTGGACATGCACATGACAATTGGCTTAATTCATATAGATTAGTCTTAAAAAATCACTCAAAACCTATCTTGAATAGGGCTCAAATAACACTTTTTTGGGCTAATCAAGTGTCAGTTCACCTTTCTATCACCTCGTCCAATCAAGGCGGCTCACGTTACAGAAGGTCTTCCCGTGACGAGAAGACTTGAGGATCTTCCTCGTCTGCGTGATAACAAAATCTTGAAGGCGAATTTCCCAACCTTGACAAGTACATCTTCCAGAATGCCCTCTAGTTGTGCCATTGATCTATCAGCCATCTGTAATGTAATTGCTGTTTGGGTTAGTTCCCCCAAACTAAGTCTCTGCAGTGATAGAGGCATCAAATTTATACTTGCTCCAGAGTCACATAAAGCTTTCTTGAACTCACATTTCCACATAGACCCGAGGGAATAGTGAAGCTGCCGAGTCTTTCATCTTTCTTCGAGGAGCTTACGTTTGGATAATGGCACTACATGAAGCGATCCAAGTTAACTATACCCTCCTCGGCTATCTTTCTTTTCTTGCTCTGCACCTTCTTGAAATTTTGCATAAAAAGAGGCATGTGGTGATCCCTACGCGAATGGGATATTTATTTCTATTTTCTTGAAAAGATCCAAGAATTTAGAAAACTGTTCTTCTCTTTTTGACTTCTGAAGTCTCTATGGGAATGGCACTGCAGGAGTATAAGTTGGTACTCCTTCTTTCTTTTTCTGGTCATTTCTTCCTTTCATCTATTCAATCAGGCTGTTCTTCTCTTCTTTCTCTGCCTCAGTCTCTTCTTTTCTATCTGTCTTTCTGTTGCTGCTCAAATCCTTCCCACTTCTCAATTGAATTGCCATGCAGTCTTTAGGGTTCTTAAGGTGTCACTAGGGAATGTTCCCTTGTTACGATTTGGCATATTCGAGGGCGATTGCCTACTTATGTTTAGATTTTTCGGTGAAGCACTAGCATTCTTGAAACATGCGGGTCTCGAACTTGAAAGTTTCCAAAATGGATAGTTTAACTTCATGGAATTGTAATAGCCTCTTGTTATCCCCCATGAACTGCAGCATTTGTTCCTCGAATGGTTGGGTTCTCCTCTGACCCTGGTATTCATTTCTACCCTCACCTCCTTAACGCTCTTCTTCGGAACCTTGGTGAGTGATATCCTTGTTGAGGATTATTGTCCACACTTGTAGGCCCATGCAATGCCCCTCCACCATATGAGAAATTCTCATGGTTCCTCAGTGCTGGATTGTAGTATATGGGCAGGTTAGGATTTGGCTTGAAATGATAACTTCTCTGCTCGTTCACGTACTTAACCTCCTCAGCACCATAAGAATCTTCTTCTATTGGCACATCAGAACTTCCTCTCATCAATTCTCTTTCCTCTTTGCTCCTATTTCATGAAGCGGGTGTGCATCTTCCTCTCTTGTTTGTCCATCCTATGCATTATAGCATCCAACTTAGCCTCCATGGTGTCATCTTGCTCAGTTCTATGACCCGCTTTTCCTGCGCTGCTAGGCTGCAGAAAACTGGATGGAGCTTTCATATTGCATTTTGCCAGGTCCTCTATCAGATTTCTTTCCTCTTCAGCACTTTTTCGCTTGAATGCTCCATAGCATGAAGCATCGATAATACCCTTGTCAGAGCATGATACACTATGTCCATATGGGTTTTCAAGTCTATTCCATGCATTGGGCACCTCTTCAGCAATCTTTTGAATCTTTCCCAAGCGACATATAGGCTCTCATCTTCCCCTTGTTGGAATACAATTATCTCTCTTCGTCTCTCTGAAGTGAGAGATGGGGGAAAGAATCTGCCTAAGTAAGCTTCTACCAACTCTTCCCAAGTATCAACAGAACCATATGGTAATGATTCATACCATGTGGCTGCTATGTCTCTCAAAGAAAATGGGAAGAGATGTAGTTTTATCACCTCACAGTCTCCCTGGATTCGGCTTCCTTTGTGACTAGTCATCTGATAAATCTTCCAGGTGCTCATTTGGGTCTTCGGTGGGATGACCGATAGCGTGTTGCTGAACATGTGTTAGCGGCTTTAGTTCAAGATTGTTTGCATCCTTTGTAAATTTGTCTAATTGCGAGAATACTCTTGAATAGGCCTCGAGAATCCTCCATTGTGTCGATGTGGGAGTCTTAATTTCTGTTTGGTCTGTCTCTCTTTACGCCTTTGCGTTTTTGCACTCTTTTGTCTTTCTTAAGCTCTTGGGCGTTCTCTCCAATTCGAGTGTTTCTTTGGAATCGGGTCGAATCCACATTTCACATGCATTAAATGTTCTCCACGGAAATAAAAGCATACTCATATTAATAGGATTAGTCAAACCCTAACAAATATTTTAACATGGCTTGTTAAAAAATTAGTGACTAATATGATCCTTTGCTTGAAAAGCTATTTTGTTCTTTCTTAAAAATGTCCAAATTAATATTTCCTTCTTTCGTCGAATATTGATATAATTAATTCTTTAGATCCGACAGCGGCATCAAAAACTGTTCTTAACATAAGACATACACGATTTTGACAGCATCATTACCCAAGGGCGTATCTAATCCCCGGCAACGGTACTAAAACTTGTTCTTATGCTAATTCTCCCACTATGTAAATGTGAGTGATGGATCAAAACATAAACACAAATTTATAACGTTATTACCCAAGGACTATTGTTTAATCCCCGGCAATAATGCCATGAAACTTGTTTGTTATATTTCTTTGCAATTATCTTGATTCGCAGTTTCCTTAAAGTAGCTGAATTTCTTTACGGTTTGATCCATGATTCTGCAAGTGTACAGGTCGAACAAGTGATAAAGTGGATTTAAGTCCAGATATCCATCCCACAGAGATCTTAAGAATTCTAAACCAACTACCCTGACTACTCAAGCTCTATACTATTTGAACTATGAAATGCAATTGATAAATTCTTATGCAACCTTTAAAATAATGAAAGAATAAAGATATGTAAACTAAGAATAAAATGAAATAATGCTTAAACTAAAATAAAAAAATTAAAGAAATATACTGGTCAGTTAGCTTTTAAAGGGGTGCATTGAAAATACAGCTATTGTGAAACATCAATTCACAGGACAACTGTAACTTTTGCTTCATTAACCTCAAATTAGAATCCGTCCAGGAAGATGGTAATGCCATGTGGATTTCTCCTTAACGACACATTTCATCATCTAATCTTCCCTGTTTCTTTCGAAGACAGAGGATTAGATAACTACTTTTAATTTGTTCTGGGTATTTTTCTTTTTCAATACTTCATACCTAGAGCATGGACTTTAAACCTTAGCTCCTAAGACATAGGTTCGCGTAGGTTTACACTATCTTTGGTTTTTCTCATCCTCAAAAATTGGAAACAGTTCATGCTTTCCTTGAATTAGATCCTTGCCTAACACGGGATTGAACTTACTTTCGAATTAGGGAGTGAACTCTACAACTCATTTTAATTGATAAGTCATTCAACTCATTCTCGGTTTCAAGTGAGAAGAAGATTTATCAATTAAAATTCACAGAGCCCATTAGATCCCCAATATTAGGATCACATACCCTTGAGAAATTGTTCAAAACTCTCAGGAATGCCTTCTCTGTGTCACTCAGAGGGCCTCCTGGAAATCGGAGGCATGGAAACAATCCTAATGCAATTATAGGACAGCGATATTTGGATCGGATACAAAAAATATACACAAAACTGGCTGATTCAAGGCGGGATTCGATGGACTTTGATAAATTTATGCGAGGAAAAGATAAATTCTAACAACGGAGTAAATTCAACGGAAGGCTGGGTTTCTAAGTGCCGTTATACTAACGGTAGCTCACGATCAAAGAACTACTTGTAAATCAGAAACTGGAAGTTTGAATTCCAAAATTTGTTTGGACTCCAGACGGACCAGGCAGTAATTAGAAGAAAATAACATTATGCATTCAGCTTCAACTTCAACAACTAACATCCAGATCGAGAAATTAAATGAAATAACAATCTACTTTAATCTAAAATATGAGAAAAACAAAGAAAAGAAAATAAACGAGAAGAATTAAAATACACGAGGCCCAGCCGGCTACCCGGACTTCGTTTGAGCCGCGAGTACGCTCATACGTAGCAATTTGCTTGCATTTATAGAAGTTCTTATTTGGGCCTAACCCGATGCACTTCCTTTTGGGTTTCAAAATTGACTGGCCCATTTGTTTGTTCATGTCGCGACCCCGACATTAACGTCGCGGTCAACCACTTCACTGATGTCGCGACCCTCTCTTTCCGCGTCGCGACTTCATTTATTACGCTTATGGTGTTTTGATGTGCAGCGACTTCAATCATGCGTAGCGACCGTTTTTACGACCGTCATGGTAAAAACTTTTATATCACAGTCGTGACTTGCCTTTAACGCCCCTTTGGATCGATGTCGACGGCTAAATGATGTCAGCGACCTCTATTCTTTCTGGCTAATGTCGCGACCTTTGAGATAACGTTAAACCTTCTTTCCTTGTAACTGATGTCGTGACCGCTGAATGATGTCGCGACCTTCTTTCTATGTAACTGATGTCGCGACAGCTGAATGATGTCGCGACCTTCTTTCCTTGTAACTGATGTCACGACCGCTGAATGATATTCACGACCTTCTTTCCTTATGCTTGATGTCGCGGCAATTTCAGATGATCGCGACATCGCCGATTCGGTGTTGATGTAAGCTATCTCTTCTAACTGTCGCGACCTCCATGTTTACTCTCTTGAAAATCTTTTGTAGCGACTTCTATTCGGTGTCACGACCTCCATGTCTACTGCTAAGCTTTCAATTCTTTCGCGACCTCGAAGTGGTGTCGCGACATCATGTCTGCTTCTTCATTAATTCTTGGTTGTCTGATTTGGAGTTTTTGTTGCCACCTTGGTGTTATTCTTCATTACTATCAAGGTCGCGACATCAAGTCCCTTCTTTCAAAATTAGTTGCGACTTCTTTTACTTGAGAAGGTTGTTCTTGTGGCTTTGAAGACAGCTCCTTGTCGCGACCTCATGGTGGTATCACGACATCATTTATCTCCTTTTGGTGTCGCGACATCGCAATGATGTCGCGACATGAACTTCTTCATTTGACTGCTTCTTTTAATCTCGACCAAGTCACTCTTTGTCTCAACTTCTTTCTTCAAGTCACGACTTCACTTGTTCATTCTTCCGTTTCTTCTTCAAAGCCAAATTTGTTGATGTCATGACTTGAAATTGCTTGAAACTGCGCTTCCTGTCGCGACTTAAATTCCAGTTTTGACTTCAATTATGCTGTAGGCTGATTTCTTATGATTTCTTCAGAATTTGATTTTTACGGCATTTTCACCAAATTGGAATTTGAATCAATTATCAGTTTTTTGCAGACAATTCATCATTATTCTCTTTATAAACTCAGAAAAATGGATTAAAAATCTAATGAGTTTTTGGACTCATCAAGCACAATGCATGAGGGTACACTTACTCTTGGGGGATGTATGTGGTCCCACATGGACCTATATGCATTGGGATTCCTTGTGTCTATTGGCTCTTGTTGTTTTAGGTGGAGGCTCCACGTCTTATCGCACAAAGCTCACTTCACATCCTTGTTCTGTGGGGCAGATTCTTTCTAACTGCTGTTGTGTCCTATTCCCAGCAGTGCATAAGCTCTTTATATGAACCAAAACATAACACACCAAGAAGCGAAAACAAGGCAACCAAAAGTACATTGTTAACTAAAAAAAATTGTATATGGACCAGTAAAAAAGGAATTGAATCAACTAATGAGAACTACGAAAATTGAAAGAGATAAGTTCACTATACGTGATGAGGATCTGAGTCAACTGACTCATTACTTGCAAGGCTGCATCCGACAGCGGCCTCCATTTTGATTACCGTGAGGCACGAAGGGTAGTCCGAAATCAACAGTAGTTATAAACCTAACCCCTCCTACTGTTGTAGCATAACTACTGCAGTATAGTGGCTCTAAGGTCGAACACAGGGATGGGTTTTCTTTGCACAAATGATTTACAGTTAAGGCCAAAATGGTGAATTCAATTTGGATTTTGGGTTTTCATAAAAACAAGTGGGTTTAAATGGTGGAAACTGAAATTTAAATAAAATAAAATGTAAAAGTTCACTTAGGCTTGTCGAAGACTCACTGAATTTGGGTCATAAGGTAGCGGGGTTCTCGGGTCCTTTTCCTCTTGTTGGGGAGGATGACCTATAGTCATTTCCCAAACCGGATCTTCATTTGGTTATAAAAACTGGACCCTAATAATTTCCTTTTCAAAGATGGTGTTTATTGAGGATTTATGGTCTCGGACATTGTAAACCTATCTCCTTGACCCACCTTACAGTAACTAATAAATGGACAACTAATTAATCTCAATGGATCTAACAATAAGCATCCATTGAACCCTAAAAGATTACCCAATCTGAGTCATTAAGATGCATCTAAGGGATTTAAACCTAAGATTGGAAGGAGACACATAAATGACAATAAATACCTTGGTTGAAACTGTGAGAACCTTCAGAACCCTAGGAACCCTCCTCTGGTAGCCTTACTCTTCAAGGATAAAGGCGGTTTAGCCAATCATCCTCTAAGTTTTCACCCTTAAAGTGTGTTTGGACGACGATAAAATGAGGAAAATGAGAAGCGAGAAAATGAGAAAGCGGGACAATTCCCTTTCAGAAGAATGTATATTCCCCAAAAATGTCAATATCACGTGAAGTCTTTTACGGGCATATCACACTTGGAATGACGAAATTACAAAATATATGAACTACCACTATTACATGAAGGGTAATTCATGAAAAATACAAAAATGGTCAAGAGGTAAAATGGGGAATCGGTTTTAAGTGATGTTGTCTGTTCGCAACTTGTAAAATTTTTCGCGGTTGTTTCCTGACTCTGAAATCTTGCGAGGTTATTAAATTTTGTGACCCTAGTTCCTTTCTTCCTAGTTTCGACACAACGACTGGTTGCTTGGATCCTTCATGATCATTTGCATCGACAATTTTCCCAAGGCGGTTAGCTTGCAGCCTGAAATTTTCCCTGAAATCTGTCGGTAGTCTAACTAGGACCTAAATGTGCCAATCGGGTTAATTAAGTTGATTTAGTACATAAAGTGCTCAAAACCTACGATAAATGGTAATAGTACTGTTTGGGTACTAATGCAAACCCGATGAGGTAAATTACTTCAGGAGTTCTCTTTATATTTTACTTCACTTTATTTTCGATTTTCCACCGCTGAAAATCCTGTTTTACAAAACTCCATATCCAATCAAGTTTACCATTTTGCTCAATGTTAATCACCTACACAAAAGAAAACTCATCTTGTGTTAAACCACAGAGCCACTATACTACAGTAGCCATGCTACGTGATAGGAAAGTAGGTTTATAAATTTTGTTGATTCGGGATACCCAACTGTGTAATAAAATGGCGTCGTTAGGGGATGGTGGGTTATGCCCAGTGATGGGTTGTGACTGATCTTATCACAGTATTGGGAACTTTTATCTCTTTCAATTTTCCTAACAGTTCACTGCTGGGTTAATTCAATTCTTTTACTGTCCCTATACAATTTTTTTTTTAGCTAATAGTAACCTTTTTGGTAGCCTCGTTTTTGCTTCTTGTTGGTGTTCTGTTTTGTTCATATAGGAGTTATGTACCAGTGGGATAGGAACACAACGGGGCGGGTTAGAATGGAGTGCCCCACGGGAGGCGATTCATGCCACGATAAGGGTGATCGGGAATCTTGTTTTTGTCTACCGAGTTATCTCATTGGTGGCAAAGGCTCTCTGAGTATAGTGGTTCTAAGTCGAACTGGGGATGAGTTTTTCTTTGCACACAAATGATTTCTTGTTAAGCTCAAAAAATGGTAAATTTCAATTTGATTTTCGGGTTTGTAAAAAACGGGGGGTGTTGGTTTGTCTGAGCTAAAACTAAAATAAGAAAAAAAAAAATGTAAATAGAACCCCTTGAAGTGTTGGGCCCTTTGGTTTAGGGTTTAAGGCAACCAGGTATGCTGAGGTCTTTCCCTCGCGTTGGGGAGGATGACATATCAGTTATTTCGGCTTAGGATCTTCATTTGGCTTTAAAACTGGCTTCAATTTCCCTTCTTGAAACACCAGCATTTAATTGGGCATAAATGTCCTAAATGTGTCTTTCTCTCAAAACCTACCTACAGTAACTAATAGGAAACAACTAAGCGGATAACGAGTGGATCTAGTAAGTAGTATCCACTTTGTAACAGCAAAGCTTATAAATACATGTTAGTGAGGCAGTTTGAAGATTTAAACTATTGTGGCTTGAGGCAGTAAACAACCATATGCTCACATGAAAAGCAAGAGAGCAGTTGGTTTTACCTCAAGCGACACCTAGTAGCCTTCCTTCAAGATGGGAGGTTTAGTCGAACATCCTTGATTTATCATCATCGAAGGGTGTTTGGCAGAAAATGGAAAAGCAAATGAAAGAAAATGGAAGGAAGCCAGCGGGGAAAGGTGGCACCTATCACTGTGATTGAGTTGAAGTTGATCTTGTGAGAGCATATATGCTCAGAGACAGGGAAATTACAAAAGCAACCCGATTCATGTATTGGGGACAGAGATGAAGAAACCAAAATTGCAAGCCGAGGCACGACGTCGCGAGGCAGGCGGCATGATGAACAGTGCACATGATGAATAGTATCAAGAGCATGAACAGTGCGCGTAGGAATTTCCTGCAGCTCCAAAATTTCTGCATTTTCTGCTCTTCTTTCCCTCTCGTCTCTGATCTGCAATGCTAAGTCTGACTTGAATTCTTCATGCTTGGATCGACTCAACAATTTCAGCATAAATAGCCCATAGCAATGAAATTTTCCATAAAATCACGATCCAATAGAAATGAGGACCTTAATGTATAAATTGGGTTAATTAAACTGATTAGTACATAAAAAGTGCTCATAACCTATAATAAACAGGGTCCAAAATAGCACTTTTTGAGCACTAATCAGGAACAAGGTTATGAAGTGAGCTTGAACAGTGATGAATGGAGCTCACGAGGAACCATGAGTGATGGGGGATCTGGGAGGAATCATTGCATAAGGTCCATGAGGGACCAGCCCATCCCCCAATTTTGAGTGTCTCATGCATTGTGCCTCCCACAGGAGGATATGATTTGTCGGTCCCAACATTCTTGCCTCTACTTTTGCAACCATGGTATGGAGTGAGAACCCATATTCGCATCCGGGACTTGAGTAATGTACCTTGAGGAGGGGATCTGCAATCTGGATCGATGAACAAATTTTTCCTCGACTGCGAGGATAAGGCCAAGATTGACTAAACTCTCTGGTGGAGGACCATCGGGGTGGAAATTCTTGGGAAGTCTATACACATGTAATAGCGATCTGAGAGAGGCGGAGTTTACACCTTTGCGGCCGTGAAATGAAAAATTATGCCGGTCTTGGGAAGGTGTTGAAACCATTTAGTGCTTGTCTCACCATGGTTTTGACATGGTTTGCTAGTCAACCATTTTTATGATGGAATGTCCTTGCTATGAAACAATTCTTTGGAATACGTTTGGAGGGACTTCTTGAGAGCTTAAAAATCTAGAAGAAGAGTATAGACTTCTGGAACATGTTGGCAAAGACATCCAAAGCTTGGGATGAACCTAACCCCGAGAGAGGCGAGAGATGAGACGCAACCAGCTCAAGGGGAGGTATGTAGTCCCTCTCGGACATTTTATAAAATGAAAGCGAGTTATCCACCTTAGCTGAAAGGTTGGAGGAGTTAAATGAGAAATCAACATGGGGTAGAAGCGATCATTTGAACTATGCCAACCAGTCTTGTTTTATTTGGCCAGTCTACTAAGCCACTAAGGAGAGCCAGCGCTGACTGTTCCTTCGGTGAGGATATGATGGTGAACAAGCCAATATTGTAAGGAAAATGCAAGCCACCAGCCAGCCCCATACAACAACACATATAATCCCAGTGGAGAACCATCTGCTTTATCCACGGAAGCCAAAGCCTCCCGGCATATGTACTTTGCAGGTGCCACAAACAACAATACGGTTCCTCATCTCAGCGACTGACCACCACCGTCTCGCCATCCAGTTGAGCAGCTATAATGAATTTGAGCAAAGTGGTGAAGCGGTTTCAATGAAAGAACATAAGGTAGTGAATGCTCAAGCTAATCAGAGGATCGATACAATCGAAAGCTTCACAGATCAGTAGATTGAAAGAACTGTAGTATGCTATTACCCAAAAATTTGACAACTTGCAGTATTCAATTTCTAGATTAACTGGCATTAAGCGGGTGCGGAGAAAGAAGAATTCCTTCCTGACACGGCATAATCCTAGAGGGTGCATGAATTAAGCTATTCAGTCAGAACCAGCTCTAGGATGGATGAAGTTAAAGAAACGGTTATCACTTTGAGAGTGGTAGGAAGTTGAGCAACAAGTCCCAAACCCCGGTAGAAGGCATAGGAAAAGGCTGAACTAAGAAAAATTGTGATCAAAAGAATGAGTGAAGAAGAGCACACCACCTTTCCTCGAGGAAACCTTTAAAAAGCGAAGAAATTTATAGTGAAATCCTAGAAGTGCTAAAGCGGTGAGAAGTCAACATCCTCCCATGGAACATGATCAAAGATTCCAACTTATGCAAAATTTTAAAGGACTTGTGCACGGTGAAAAGGGTTAAAATTTTGATGAAGGTCTTCTTGACGAGAACAGAATCAATGCCATTGTCGGTCGCGAACTCGAGTGAAATACAAAAAAAGAGCAGGGCTGTCCTACATCTCGGTGAACATGGAGGAACTTGTGTAGAGAGCCTTTGCCCTAGACTTAGGGGCAGTGTCAACCCTATTGCCTTATTCATTGTCTGGCAATTTGGGTTATGGGAGAGCTTATGTAAGACCCCAGAAAATTCTAATTTTCTGAAAAATGATAAAATGGTAATTTTGGTCAAAATCTGGAATTTTTCTAGATATCGGATGACGAAAAGAACTTTACCGTTGGAATCCTCTCGCAAAATCTAGCTATCATCAAATTTGGTTGGATAAGGCTGTCGAATTTCACGTTTTAGGCAAAGTGGTACGGAACACTTGGCGCATTGTGAGTGGCTCAAGAGGTGCCATGTGTCAAACATGAGCTCAAATAGGGACCCATGAGAGACACATGGCATCATGCTATTGGAAGGAAATCCATGGTAGATGGATAAGGGATATGGGTGTAATCCAAGGAACCCGATAGCGGTGGAGCATGGCGTAGAGGGCAAGTCCTCTGATCCAAGCCTTGGCCGTTGGATATGAGGGGAAAAGGAGGGAAAATAGAGAGAGAAAGGAAGGAAAGAGAAGAGAAAATGTAGAGTGAAGCTCTCTTCTCTATAAGATTTCATGATGATCATCGACTTAAGCGAGACAAGAGCAAAGTTGATCCCGCTTATAAAGTACGCATGGGTAATTTGGCAACTCTGGGAGGTAGCGGTTTTCTTCTACTTGATTTAATCTTTGGCTAAGAGCCATTTTAATAGTTAGGGACGTTCGATGGTGATTAGTGCCAAAAAAGTGCTATTTTGAGCCCTATTCAAGATAGGTTTTGAGTGCTTTGTGCGCCCAATCATGTGGTCAGCCAATTGTCATGTGCATGTCCACTTAGCGCTTCTGATTTGTTTTCGAGATAGTTTTGGATAGTTTTGCAGGTCTTGGGAACTTCAGTCAAGCTTGGCTTCTTATTGGTGCTGAATGCGAGAATCCTCGGTAATTTCACCAAGCTGAGGCGATGAAATGTCAAGATGGGTTGAAAGATTGAAGGCAAAGTGATGAATAAAAAGTGCACGAGCGATACGTGTAACGGGAAGAAGGCAAGCCGGGAATTTTCTCTATGATTCTGAAAATTTCGCGGGAATTCTTAATTTCGCAATCATAAGTAATCTAAAATTTTCGCTATGTGAAAGAGAATTTAGCTCGACTAGCGAAACTCGCTAGCTGTGAGAGCTACGTTCCTAACGAAAATTCAATTTACGCTATCTGCATGGAATTTCCTGTTCATGAAATTTGTTGCATGAAATTGCTCGGCTGTATGTTTGGTATTTTTTGATTCCAAACGTACGTTTTATTAAATTACCATTTTGTCCCTTATGTAATTTCATGTGCAGCATTTTGTATTTCACGCACAGGTTTGACTATATAAGCTACATTTTGTAACCCTAAGTAACTTGATCATCAATCTGATTTCCAGCGACTTTTCATTTGGGTTACTTTGCTCTCTTCTCTCTCCTCTTTCTCTCTGTTTTCGGGTGCAAACACATGGGATAATGACTCGAAATGCTTGGCTACGCCTCACCAGCCTTGAGAGGAGGGTTGCTAGCTTGGTTTTGGGGCTACTTCAAGTTGTCCTCATGCTTTAAATGATACAGGTACTGCATTTATGGTTCCAAACTTTCCAAACTAGGGTTTAATGCTATTTAATGTCTTTCTTTTGGTCAATACTTGCCATGCTTTAGGGTTCGGTGAAATTTCTTAATGGTAGATGCCGGCATTCTTTGGAGGAAATGTCATTTGCGGCCCAGCGGAAATGAGGTTAAATGCTAGGGTTTCAAAGCGAATGGGACTTTGAATGCTTAGTACTTGGGTTGACTCAAATAGAAGTGGTTTTAGGGTTAGGTTTCATAGCTAAACAATGATCCGGTTTGGCTTTGACTATGTCATTTGCCCTAATGCGAGAAATAACGAGGACACTTCAATAGCCCATGTTATCAGAAAGCTAGTGACCCGAAGCCTTCAAGGTTACTATTTACCGCTTTCATTTCTAGCTATTACTTGTTAACGGTGAACAAACAACCGCATTTTTTAAACCAATCCGAAAATCAAACAAAAAGATCTCACCATTTTCAAACATTGATGCCGAATCATTCGTGGGATGAAAACCCATCCGTGTTCGACCCTAGACATTATCTTTACTTGATAGCTTGACTACGTGGGAAGGCTATAGGAAACAAATTGTGTTGATTAGGATCGCCCTGCGTAGTACGAATCAAATGGCGTGGATTGGATGGTGTAGGCTTCATTATGATGAGTTGATGTGTGTAATCCACATTGCAAGTGTTGGTGACCTTTCGGTCCTTTTGAATTAAATTGTCAGGAGCGCAAGTTTTCTTCACTTAGCGATTCTTGCTTATTTGTTTTTTATTTTACGATCGGTTTTGTTACTGGCTAACACTAACCCTTTTTGGCAAGTTTTGTTAGTGCTCTTTGCTTTGTGTCATTTTGTGTAACAAGTGTTTATGCAACACTAGGACAGAGGGATATCAAGTAGATTGCAAATAGTGAGTGCACCAGTTGAACAAATTTTGTGAAATCGGTGTGCACGGTGACGGAAAATGGATCCCTCACACTGAGGAGCAACCAAAGTAAACAAGCACCTATGAATCGACGGCACTCTGGTCAATGAGGATCACATACACCCTCCTAGAGTTAGTGCTCCTTCACCAGCCATACCTCCTGGCCGAGGATGTAGCGAGTGAGACCCTACCTAGTGCCCGCTAGCGTTTCATGGTATGGAGAATGAAAATCCATATTCACATACGGGATTTTGAGTATGCATAACTTTTAAGGAGGGTATAACCGATATGGAATTGTTGAAGTTGAAGGCATTCCATTGACCCTCCAAAGACAAAGCAAGATGGCTCAATTCACTGAGAGGCCGAGAACGATTAGAAATTAGGCGATCTTCAAACTGAATTTTGAAGAAATTCTTGATGCAGGAAGGCAGACCAACGGTTTGAAGAGACAGGATCTACACTACTCGGCTATGACAATGAAAACTTTTATCGGTGTTGGGAAAGATTCATGGGAGCCGTCAGGCATGCCCTGCACCATGGGTTTTGATACTGGATGCTGATGAATCATTTTATGATGGTATGTCCACCCGTGAGCTTGGTGCCCCAGGAAAAACCATGTGTGGTGGTGACTTTTTAAGCAAACACCCAGATGAAGCCATGGATTTCTTGAATTATGTGGCCGAAACTTCCAAGGCTTGGGATGAACCGAATCCAAGGGAAGCTGAAAGAATGAAGCCTTCAACCCACCAGAGAGGGAGCATTTATGCACTTTAAAGAGACACGGAGATGAAAGCGAGTGGCCACTTTGACTTAAGGTTAGAGGGGCTGGAAATGAGAAATCGACATGAAATGCAAGCGTTAAATGATTTATCACGCATCGACCTTCTTGCTCAATTGTCGGTCAAATAGTCACTTAGCAGAACTAACATCAGAGCATGCCCATGTCACGAATCCATCAAAACAAGCCACCCGCAAATACTCCATATGGTAACACTTATAACCTAATTGGAGAAATCATCGAGCTTGTCATGGAAGCGAAAACTGCCCATATTCTCACAGGAGCCTGACAGTTTGGCTCCCACTTCAACACAACAATTTGCCTCCTACTTCCTGTTGAAGCAATCCGAATTTAAGCAAGTGGTGACTTGCGTTTGTAGAAGAACAAAGGTATTGAATGTTGGACTAACCATAAAATTGAAGCGGTTAGGCTCATCAGCGAGCCCAGACAATATCGCTCTGAGATTTCAAGGTTGTCGACGAAGGCTGCGGGGTTCGGAAAAGGAAGAGTTCCCTCGATCCGCAATGACATCGAAGGCATGAATAGGCTCAACCAATGATCCCGAATGTAAATTGATGAAGTCGAGGCGTGGTGATTTTAGAAGTGGTAAGAATAAGACCAGTGATTGACTCTAGTCAAGTCAGCCCCCACAGTAGCTGACCCGCCACAAGAAGAACAGTCAACAAATAGGGAAGAGGTGAAGACCAGTGTACCCCCTCCATTCCCACAGGCTCTCCGAAAAAAGAAAAATTCCGTTAACCAAACAGAAATGCTAGAGGTTTTGCGGCAAGTAAAAGTTAACATTCCTCTCCTTGACATGATCAAACAAGTCCCCACCTATGCAAAATTCTTGAAGGACTTATGCACGGTAAAAAGAGGTCTCAATGTAAATAAAAAGGCCTTTTTGACTGAGCAAGTGAGTATTATCATTGAGTGCAAAGGCTCCATATAAAGACCAGGATGTCCCTCTGATCTCGGTTAATATTGGAGGCATTAGTGTGGAGAAAACTTACTATTAGACTTGGGCTGCGATGTGAACCTTTTCTTGAGTATTCCATGCAAACAGCTTGGTTTGGGAGAAGCGAAACCACGATCCATCCTGCTTGTCACTAGCCAATAGGTCTATTAAAAATCTGAAGGGGACCATTAAATGTTTTTAATACAAGTGGGCGAGATTCTACTACCAGTGAACTGTCGTATGACGAGAACCGGTTCAGTGGGAGTCAATCATGTGCTTATCATATTAGGAGGCCATTCTTAGCTGAATGCCATAATAAACTGTCGGAATGGGGTTATGCAACTCACATTTGGGAATATGACCTTAGAACTCAATATCTTTCATTTGAGTAAAAGGCATATGCACTCAGAGGAAGATGACTGTGAAGAAGTTTGTATAATAGATGCAATTCTTGAAGAACAGGCTAATGAAGCGGAGTGCGAGATGTAATGCCGAGTTGCCGAGTGCCGCAGGAGAACAACAGAACCTCGTGCATGAGCTCGGTGGGAGATGCTTGGAGGAGAAAATTAGAAATCCTACCTCTGATAGCGGTGGCGAACGAGGAACCTCAGCGGTTAAGAGCTCAAACCCTCCCGGTGAGTTAAAGTATGCATTCTGGAAGAAAATGGGCAATGTCAGTTGTGATTTCATACTTTATGACCACTTCACGAAACATAACCTCTTTGCTTTGTGCAGAATAATAAAGCATTAGGTGGAAAATTTCTGATTTAAAGCATAAACTAACGATGCACAATCACATTTACTGAGAGGAATCCTGAGGTACATTAGACCACGGAGTTGAACCCCACTTGTAGGGAAGTAGTTAGCATTAGTCTAAAATTATTACTATGGCCATTGTAGTTTTATTTCGATAGCACTTGGGGTAAATGACCGGGTGGTGCCCGAAGTCGGGGTGACAAGCTGTGAGAAAATGAAAAGGGTGAAGGAATTGTCTGCGAACTTCTTCTTAGGATTGGAGTGTTATAGATTATAGGAGCTCGGTAAGTATGTAAAGATAACCACAGTTTCCGTTCATCGATCAGCTCCTTGAGAGTTTCGGACACCCGTTCAATTTAGCACTGGATGGTTGTCGAGGTACTAGATAAGTGCACGGAGGATCGGGAAAAGACTACCTTTACTTGTCCATTTGTACGTATGCTTATAGGAGAATGCCTTTTGGTCATTTCTGCGCGCCATCACTTTTAGAGATGTATGTAGTATGTTTAGCGATATGGTGGAAGCATAATGGGAAGTATACATGTGATATCCTTGTATATGGAAGCGATTTTGAAGAATGTCGACTAATCGGAGGCCATCTTGCGAAGGTGCATAGAGAAGAACGGTCTTTATTTGGGAAGTGCCATTTATGGTTAACGAGGAATTATCTGGGGCATTATTCATGAGTAGAAGTTGACAAAGAAACAAAAGTGACTATTCTATTTACACTTGTTGTGGTGTAAAGCGGTTGAGCAGTTCTTGGTCATGCGACTTATAAGAAGATTCATTAAAGACTACGAAGATTGCTAGCTATCGGCCTCTAGAAAGATGCAAATTTGTTTGGGAGAAAGAATGCAGGGAGAGCTTTGAAGAGCTAAGGGTCATTGACTCTTTGATAGTAAGAGCACCTAGCGGCGGTTGCATGAAGTGATGTGATGCAGTGATCTTGCTATGGTGATACTCGGCCAAAGAGAGGATGGGAAACCTCATGTAGTCTATTATGCAAGCAAAACCTTGAATGAAGCACAAAGGAAATTATACTACTCTGAAGGGTGTTAGCGGTCGCCTTAAACGAGTTCGAAACATACCCAGGTGGGTCTAATATAGTCATTTTTACAGATGTTAAAGCTTTGAAATATCTCCTGACCAAGCAAAATGCGAAAGCAAGGCTCATCCGATGGGTTCTTTTACTTCGAGAGTTTAACACCAAATTCACAAGACAAGAAGGGGGTAGAGAATGTTGTGGCATATCATCTTTCAAGGTTAACGATAGCCATGGCCTTTCGCTAGCCCTTTATCAGTAGATTCTGAAGAATCCTACGTCCCGATTGGAAGAAATACTGGTATGCTCACATTGCCAATTTCCTCTATGAGGCTTATCTGATTGGAAAAAACCGGGATAGAAAATATTTCTTTGCGAAGGTCCGCTCTATTATTGGGAAGAGCGTATTGTTCATCTTGTCTTGAATCGGATAATGAAATGTGTGCACGAGGAAGAGCAGCCAGGGATTCGAGCCAGCACCACGAGTCTTTGTGGTGGTCCTTCCTTCCGAGAAGCGGCGATGAGTCTTTACTTGATCTGGTTTCTCTTGGCCTTCCATTATTCAAAGCACACAAAATGTCGTGTGTGTGATGATGCGAGAACTGGAGGTGTCTGCCGTAGTCATGTAGTGCCCACACAGACCCGATTTTGGTGGTGAGACTTTTGATGTTTGGGGCATCGATTTCATCAGGACCTTTCACATCCTATGGTCACACATACATATTGGTGGGAGTGGACTATTGTCCAAATGGGTTGAAACAATCCCACAAGAAACTAATGACCACGAGGGTGGTATAAATTCTTGAAAACAAACATCTTTTCTGGGTTAGGAGGTTAAAAGCCATTATTAGTGATGGAGGTTCACATTTAATGGCTCAAACCTTTGAAACATCATGGCTAAATCTGATTGTAAACATAAGTGGCCACCCCTTACCATCCTCGAATAAGTGGTAGTAGAACTTGCTAATAGAGATCAGAGACCATTTTAATGAAGGTGGTAGCGGCAACGACTTGATCCATCATTATGATTGTTTGCAATAGATACTAAGCGAGCACCAGACAATCGCCCAGATTCCCATATAAGTTTGGTGCAGCGGTAGGCATGTCACCTTCCTGTGGAGATCGAATACAAGGCATGGTGGGCGATTAAAAGCAACATGGATCTAGTAGGGGGCGGTGAGATTCAGCCAGTCTCGATGAGTTGGAAGAAATACGAAATGATGCCTACTTGAATTGAGGAATTGCAAAGGAAAGATAAAAAAAATGGCACAGCGTCGAATATTAAGCGGGAAGAATTTCAGCGAAGAGGACGAATCATACATGTAACTCAAACTCCATCTATTTAGGAACGAAAACAGTCACGATGGAGCGGGTCCATTCATTATTCGGCTGAGCATACCCCGATGGTTCGGTGGACCTACTCAATCCAAATGATATGGGGTGATCAAGTCAATGGGCCAGAGAATTTGAAGGCCCCTATGTTGTCGCGTGAGCGGATTAGGGAGGAAATTCTCATACGGACCTCCCGAGTCCCACAGTCCGTTCAAGGGTGGCTCTTAGCAGTCCCAAGCCATGATCTTATTGTTTAGTTTGTTTAAATTTCTTTTTGTTTAAAATTTTGTTTGATTCACTTTATATTAAGCTGTGATAACACTAACAAATGGAAATGACCCTTTTCCGTCTGTGTTTTGAGGAGGTCGACTCGTCCTTTAGTTTTTGCATTCCATACCAAGACGGTTAATTAATTTTCATATTTTGGAATTTAGTTTTAGTAATGCATATCTACTTGGTAGCCAAATTCGTTTTTCTTTAACTTACAAATCACTTTTGTGTCTTCATTTTGTGTATCTACTCTTTAGTTTGAGAGTGAAGCCACATGTTGTAATGTTAGAACATTCCATGCTTGATTTAATTTTTTGGTCCAGTGAGGTTTAAATATATTCAACCTTGAACATTCCCCCTTTACCTAATTCTACTTTACCAGCTTGTACCAATAGGTGAAGCTATATCTATCTTTCACTTTGCAAAGCTAGGCCTTAAATTTGTTGATGACCCATAATAGGTTTGCGTTACCCATGTATGAGACCCGATGTAGTCTTCCAAATGAAAAAGAAAAAAGCAAGAAAAGAAAGAAAAGCAAAAAGAAAAAGAAAAGAAGAAAGAAGAATAAAAGCCATGACGCTTTGCCTTGAAGCAGGAACAATCAGGGTATATGGCGAACCTTTAAAGCTTAGATGCCCTAAACCTTGCAGTGGTTGGGAGTCATCGACTTAGTGTTCGCTACGGGTGGATGGTAGAGTTTAGCGTGTTATAGGTGCTTAATTCTTGAAGTCAGTCGAGTCGAGGTGAAGCTTCAGAGGTTTGTGGTCGATTGATCCTTTTGGCTTGATGCCACCTAAACCTTGAGTGGTTGGGAGTCATCGGTGGACCCCCCGTGGACTTTGGGTGAAGTCGAGTTTTTAGCATTGCACCACATATTACAATGGAAAATAAGAGTGTAGCTAGTCCTATTTAGGTTGGTCAATAGTTTAAGGCCTTAGCAGTAGCTAGGTTGGGGGGAGGGAATAGCTTTCTGATTTATTAAACGAACTAGTTGTAGGAAGCAAATTGAATTTTGTGGAAGTTCGGGTTGATTTCCTTGAATCGATGATGACCTAAAACTAGTTCTTATATGGTTTTTGTTCTTTCATGGGGTATTCGAGCAGGTGTAAATTTTTCATTTTAAGGTAGCCTATTTATTACATACACTTTTGAACCTTATACACTTTTGTAAAAGCCACGACATGCATGCCTTTATTGTTTTAGCATTCTTGAGGACTAGCAATGTGGTGGGTAGTGTGATTAGTGATTCGTGCCACGGTAGGGTGAGCGGAATCAACAAAATTTGTTTCCTATGTTCCTCCTGCCGTAGTCAAGCTGCACTGTAAGCGGTCTAGGGTCGAACACGGGGATGGGTTTTCATCCCACGAATGATTTGCATTAGTGTTTGAAAATGGTGAGGCTTTTTGTTTGGATTTGTGGATTTGTTTCAAAACAGTGGGAGTTGTTTGGTTACTGACTAACTGTAATGGTTGCAAGTGAAATGTGAAATGGTAACCTTGAAGGTTTAGGTCACTAGCTTGATAACATGGGGCTAATAAAGTGTCCTCGGGTTATATCCTCGCATTATGGCAAGTAACATATAGTCGAGCCATAACTTAGGATCTTTGTTTAACTATGAAACCTAACCTATAACAACTCTATTTGAGTCGACACGGTATTGCCATTCCACGATCTTTGGAGTTTAAAACCTGGCATTCCAACCTCATTTGATGGCTCGTAAAGGCCAATCCTAAAGAATATCGGTGCATGCTGATAAGTATGCCTTTGTACCTAAAACATGGCAAGTATTATTAAGCGATGACATTAAATGGCATTAAACCCTAGTTTGGAAGGTATGGAACCATCTGATACTGTATCATTTAAAACATGAGGACACCTGCTACAGCCCCAAAACTAAGCTAGTAACCCTCCTCTTCAAGGCTATGAGGCTTAGCCAAGCATCCCTTGAGTTGTCATCCTCGAGGGGTGTTTGGCGGTAGAAAATGAAGAAAGAGGAGAGAGAAACGGAAATGAAACCACTAAAATGAAAATTTGGGAATTTTATAAAATGAAAAATTCTTTGCCAAAAATTGCTTAGGGTTACCCAATTATGGGGGTTTATATAGTCCACCCAAAAAGTGTGAAAATACAAGAATGCCTAAAATATTGGCTTCTGAGGGACAAGGTGGTGGCAATAAACCAAAGAACCTTGGTCGTTTGGCATTAATTACAAAAATCACCCAGGCGGCCATTTTAGGTTATGGAGGAGAATTTGGCTAGCACGTGAAAATTTAGCTAGCCTAGCGAGAATTTCGCTAACTGAAAATATGAGAGATAGTGAAATTGGTTAATTTCGCTAGGCACGGTGAATTTACGCTAGATGACGAGATTTGCTAGCCCTAGAAATTTTCCAATTTAAGCTGGGATTCTGAAATTCGCTATGGTTGCAAAATTTTCTCAATCCAGCGAAATTTTAAATCATATGAGAATTTTCTAGGTTGCTGTTTTGCTTCTTTGCACCATACTTCTTCCTACATCCCACTTTTCATCACTTTGCCTTCATTTTCTTCCTTGAATCTTGATGGCTGTGGCTGAAAATAGTTTCAATCTTCATGGTTATTGCAATATCTCGATATCGAACTCGAACTTAGTGACGAGGCATGCAAACCTACAAAATAACCCGAAAATAACCTTGCAATGGCATAAGTGATACTAAGTGGACTGAACACCTCAATTGGCTTAATTGATATGATTAGTGCGCAAAAGCACTTAAAACCTATCTTGGATGAGGCTCGAAATAGGCACTTTTTGAGCCTTAATCACACCCAAACCGACACGTTGCTAGTCCCTTAGCGTCTTTAAAAATAAAATGGACATGCATGCAGTGATTGTACAAAAACATTATACGGTTCAAAAAGGTGTATGTACAAAAAGTATTACCTTTAAAATGAAACGATTGAGATAGTTTGGCTTAGACATGAGAGAGCAAAAACCATATAAGAAACGATTTTTTAGGTCGACATCGGATCCAAAAGAAATTCAACCTGAATTTCCTTAAATCTAATGGTTCCTAAAGTAACGGATTGGGCGATAAATTGCAAAATTATTCCCTCCCCCGACCTAGCTCTTGCCATGGCCTTAAAGCTATTTGAACTTAACCTAAAAATAGGATTAGTTACACACTTATTTCTTTACTTGACTAGAATTGTAGGGTGCAATGCTAGCTCGATTTCACGAAGTCAGGTGCGGGTCCATAGATGACTCAACCAATTAGGGTTTAGGCATCAAGCGAGATCACTTGACCATAAACTCACGAGGCTTCACCCACGACTTGAATGACAGAGTGGAGTGCCTAAATACGGCTAAACTCTACCCATCCACCCGTGCGAACACTAAGTCGATGACTCTGACCAGGTGGGTTTAGGGCATCGGGCTTTAAAGGCTTTCGCCATATACCCCTCGGACAGTGTTCGGGCTTCAAGGCAAAGCTCCACGACTTTTATTTTTCTTTTTCTTTTTCTTCTTTTCTTTTTCTTTTTGCTTTTTCTTTTCCTTTTTGGAAGACTACATTGGTCTTCAAATATGGGTAACACAAACCTATTATGGGTCGTCAACATGCCTAAGGCCGGCTTTGCAAAGTGAAAGGAGGTACATAATTTCACAACCTATGGGCAAAATCTGGTGTGCAGTGTGTGAATTAGCTCAAAGGGGAAATGTTCAAGTTGAATACGCTGGAATCTCAATTGACCAAAAACTGAATCAAACATGGAATTGTCCTAACATTAAGGTAACAGGGTTTCAATTCTCATTAAAGGCAATTCAATTGTCCAATTGAAGACAATTCAATTGTCCAATTGAAAGAAAAAGAAAATACACACATGGAGGCACAAAAGTGATTTGCAAAAAGTGTAGTATTTGTAAATAACCTTTGTAAAACGTTTTGATATAACCAAAATGGCTAGTACATGCTGGAATATAGTGAACATACAAGAAAGCATCAGCACTGCGTGGCTATGCATGAATTCTATACAAAATTAAGCGGGCGTTGATAAAGTGAAAACTATATAAAACATAACGAAGACACTCCACACCTCTAACGTTCCTCCCGGTAAAAGCATAGACATGTAATAGGGATAGGAAAGTTAGAGGCAGGAGTCACGTGCCACCTAAATCTACGTGGTGGTGGTGGATCGTAGCTGGCTGCTGCGTAGCCGGCATGCAGAAGAGAGTGAATGTGTGGTCTTTATTCTTGGCTCATCTCGATGTTGAGGAACATGCGGGGGAGACCGAGGTGACTCATGATCTCTTTGGAGGCGTGGCATGTGCTTGCCCGAAAGTTCTCTCGGCTTTCGAGTCAATCTACGATCAATCGGCGCTGTGTAGATGCAGTGAGCAGGCGACATCCATAACACACCGCTAGCTCCACAGTGCCGACATGAATGTACTCGGAGGTGTTGTCTTTGTATATGATGGGGCGGGAGTGCCGGCAAGAGTGTGGGCGGGACGGGGGGAGGAGGAGATGGAGGAGATATATCTGGAACTGGACTCCTCTCCATCTCGGCCTCAGGAGCATGATCAGCTCTCGTCTGGGAGTCCTCTGCCTCGGTATCCGGTACCTCCTCCTGGTCCTGCTGCTGGAGGAGAAAAGAAATAGGCATAACCATAGCTCGCTCCATAGACAGGACACGAGGCATCGATCCTCCAGCTCAGTCAGGGAGGGCTCCCTCTGGAAAGCAAGTCTTCACAGGACACGGCCTGACACTTGTGGCATCAATGATAGTAGACTCTCTGCTTGAACCAGGCCCTTGCGGTGGACCTTGTCTTCAAAATGCGATGGGAGGTCATCACCAACAGAGGACTGAACGGAATCCCTCTAAGATCCCGGTCTGAGAGCCTCTAGAGTGTGGCTCCCCCTACGATGCGCGTAGTCTTTGAAGCGGGAAGAGGTGGTCTGACAAGTGGTCGATGAGCGGCGTCCCCAAGGCGGGGCGCCTCCGGAATAGTATGGGTTCAGCAGTGGTGTCTCGAGCAAGAATGCGGACCATCTCCCGGGTCGGTACGAGCCCGTCCCAGATAACCTCGAATTGGCTGCCTGTGCGAACTGTCTTGGCCGATATGTCCGTTGCTCGGGCACTCGTCGATCATCTATAGTGAGCCAGAGACTCGAGTGGTGCAGGCGCTCCGGGATGTCGCCTCTGGCTGGCGTGTGGGGCCCGCGAGTACGAGGAGCCCTAGAGGATGAAGACTCCCCTGGACCTGATGTGCGGGCCCGCTTGGAGGGTCGAGCCCTCCCACAGATCTCTTGTTTGTGGCAACGGTGAAGGGCCGGGGGTCCCGTCATGCTGCAGTATCTCATGCGGCTCCTCGGGGGCGCCTCGGGGGCGGCTGGGACCGACGAGTAGGCTAGGGCTGGAATCGGGCCCGAGTGCCCCGGGTGCTCCTCCCAGCTCAAGATGCGAACGACCCCGGGCTGAGGGGCGGGACCCACCTGCAGTGCGCACACCATGGTACCTTGGGGCTGAAAAGGACACCGGGCGGGGCGGGGCTCTCAAGGCCCGGCTAATCTTGACCCAAGGCAAAGGCGGCGTGTGGGCGACCTTTGGAGATTCGAGGGTGCAGGCGTGGGCACGGTAGGTAAGGTATTGCAGCTGAATGGTCTTCCGGACACGAGCCCTTGGGTGTGTATCGATAGGGCGCGGCAGCTGCGGTGGCCGGCTGTGTGCGGTGCGTGAGTCGGGCTGGTGTCGGTAGCTATAGTGGCTTAGTCAGGGCTCGGCACCGGGAGGGGCTCGTCGGCAATCGTGGTCTGCGGCGGTGGAGGCGAAACGGGCGGCTGCGTGGGACTCGGCTGACCCCAGGGGCTTGAGGGTCAGTGGGCTAGCTGGAGTCGGAGCTCGAATTTGGGGGGTGAAGGAATGATGAATTTGAAAAACCAACACCCTCTCTTTATAAGGTTGCAGGAAATGGAAATGGAATCTTAGGGGTTGATTTCGCTATAATAGCGAAATTCAGCCTAAAAACCTGGTTCACCTGCAAATTCGAAATTCCAGCTTAAAATTAAAATAATACTACAAATAAAAATGATTATATTAAAATATACCTAAAAATTTAATATAAAGTAAAATAATATTTAGACAAAATTGCTTAAAATAGAAAGCTACTAAATTTGGAAACTTACTAAAAATAGCCAACATTATTGAAATTGACCAAATTAAAATAAAAAATAAAAACCAAAAATTATTGAGCTGCAATTTGGTTTATGAGAACACCAAACCGACCCAGAAGTCTTTGAATTACACATGGAGGGTCGAGGAGGAGGATCTCGACCCGGCGATCTTTGGTACGATGTATGATGTTTGATTTCGTTAATTTTCCTTCCTTTGGTTGATTCTGGCGAAGCGGTGCCTGCGGTGGCTCACGTGCCGCGAAACACACACTTCACCTTGGTTGGCTTTCACGCAATTCTGGACATTACGGCTTCCACGCATTCACCTTGGCCCGAGCGGACTTTCATCGGTCACTTGATTTTGATTTCCACTAGCTTCATGCTTGTTGGTGGTAAATGTTCATTCGATGTGTGGCTGCCAAATGTAAGTTGCATGACCCATTTCAGGAAGTGATGATTACGTGGCGGTGGCACAAAATGGTCTTCCCGGGATAATTGGCACATGATTGGGCTCATTCGCAATTGGCTCGGTGTCCAGCGTACAAAATCTTGGATTGTAGGAATTTGTCTACCTTCGCAACCCCTCCTCAACTTCTTCTAAAATCTCCCAATCAATCGCCAGTAGTAGAAATGTTTAGTGGTTCGCTCTCCCAAACCCTAGCTGCTTATCTGCCCCAGTATGGCAGAGTGAGTTATCTTGGCTCCTAAATCTAGCAGTGCTTTGTCTGTCTGAAGTCCCGCGTGTTAACTGAAATTGTGGGAGATCACGGATCCTTGGCAGTGGAGTTCTTGCTGGATTATAGGCTTGCTCAGTTAAAAATGCCTTTCTCCATTTACCCAACCTTCTTGATTACAAAGATCCTTGGCTTTTATACGACGAGACGTTTTGATGATGTCAAGGGCTATGTTCACCTTCGCTGCCTTAGGACTTCTAGGATGCACTTTGTTTGGGATGCCTTCTTCTTGCTTCTTAGTGCAGGAAATGGAGGTGGCACCTGCGGTGCCTTTGTGGAGTCCTCCTTCGGGAAAAGCTATGTTCTGGCTCCATTTCTTCTCCTTTCACAGTTTCCTCGACAGGTTTGAGCATGACTGATCAGCCTCTTTCCACTCCTCGAAGTGATTATAGCCTTGACCTCATCCATTCTACAGACTGGATGGGCCTATCATACTCCTTCCGGATTGTAGTGTTTGGGAAGAGACCTTCCTCTCTCACATACCTCGAGAATATTGGTGATCTTGGTGATTAGATCTGCAAGTTATCATTTTACGATTAAGATTGCTCTAAACCCATCTATTCTCTTCCATTCGAGTGCTCTGATATCAATCCTTTGTGCCAATTGTGCATTGATCCCTTTTGATATTCTGGTTGCCACCACCTTATAAATTCAGTATCGCTTGTTCGGTGAATGGATGATGGTGGTTGTGGTTGAATGAGGCAAGCGTGGTTTGGCACTACAGAGCATCGCCCAGGAGGATTAGGTTCGGGATAGGTTAGGGTGATTCTCAGTTGGAATTGTGGGTGCCTGGGGCATTAGTTTGGTGGCTGTAGTAACCTCTGACATTTGCATGTTCTGACATCAAATCCTTCCTTTGAAGAAACCATAGGATACTCGTTCTTAGGGTCATGTTAGTTGAAGTGTTTATGATTAACTGTGCGAGATTTACCCCCGATCCCACTTTGCACACACTTCACGAGTCTCTTTCTATTCTAGCTCCTCCACCTTTCTAGCTATGGTCGAGATTTTTGCTTTCATTTCACAGTGTCTCAGAAAGTGTAAAGAATTCCTCCTTTGGTGTCTTGAGGGCCTCATTTCTCCATCTCTCTCGGGTTTGGCTCATCCCGATACTTGGAAGTTCAGCCACATAACTCAAAGAAATCCTGTGGCCTCATCAGGGTTTTGCTGGAAAATCTCCTCCACACACATGGTTTAAAGCAATTGCTTCTGTGGGGACATACCATTATAGAAATGATTCACTAACATCGAGTGTCGAAACCATGATGTGGACCGAACCTTGATGGTGTCCATGAATCTCTCCAGCATTAGTAGAGCTTTCATTGTCATAGAGGCGAGGTAAGTATGATCTGCCTCTTCAAGTTGTTGTGGTCTTGGTTCATATTTGAAGAATTTCTTCAAAATTCAGCTTGAATCCTTGATTTCTAGCTCGTTCTTGGCCTTAGTGAATTAGGCCAAATTTTGGCCTTATCTTTCGGTGTCGTAGGAATGCTTTCAACGACAAATCCATGTCGTTATACCCTCCTTAAGGAGTTGTACATACCTCCTCAAAAATCCGTATGTGCGAATATGGTTTTCATTCTCCATACCACCATGAAAGGTGGGGCTTGAGGGCAGGTAGTCCTCAGCGCTACATCCTCAGCAGGAGGTATGATGCAGGATGGGGTACTAACTCTAGGAGGGTGTATGTGTTCCCTATCGACCTGTATGCTGCTGGATTCATAGGGGGTGCTTGTTGACTTTGCTGTTCCTCAGTTAGAGGATCCATTTGGTCATTATTACTGCTGATTGCAGCCTTGTTGATTGGTGCCTCTGCTCTTTCTGATCTACCTGATATCCCTCTATCCAAATCTTGCATAAACACAGTACACAAATTAAACCAAGTACAGAACACAAACAAACTTCAAAAGAATTCGAGTGTTGGACAAAACAAGCGTATAGAAATAAAAACAAAACGGTCTGATATATTTGCAGTATTAACTTCTTTGTTCTGTGTGAAATTCAAAAAAGTCTGAGGTCACTACACTTGTAATAGGGATTACAAGTATACTTCAACTCATCTAAGCGTAGTTTGGCACCATCCCAAACAGCGGCGCCATTTGATTCGTGCCGCGGGAGGGTGGCGAATCAACAAAATTTGTTTCCTATGTTTCCTCCCTCTTCTTGCCCAGTAGTCAAACTCTGATGCGATCTAAATTCCATTGGGATTGTTTTTCTATTGCGAATGATTTGCATTAGTGTTTGAAAATGGTGAGGCTTTTTGTTTGGATTTGTGGATTTGTTTCTATGTGGGAATTGTTTAGTTCTTGATATACTTGTAATGAGTTTAGAGTGAAATGTAGAAATGGTAACCTTGAAGGTTTAGTCGCTAACTTGATAACATGGGGCTAATAAAGTGTCTCAGATTTATATCCTAGCATTGCCTAGCCCAGTAACATATAGTGAGCCATACTTGGGATCTTTGTTTAACTATGAAACCTAACCTATAACCACTCCTATTTAAGTCAACACAAGTATTATGCATTCCACGGTCCTTTAGGTTTAAAACCTAGCATTGACCTCATTTATTTATTTCATAAGGCCGTCAAAAATGTCGGTGCATCACACCAATAAGTATGCGTACCTAAAACATGTAAGTATTGACCAAAGCAATGACACGACCGTATTAAACCTAGTTTGGAGGTATGGAACCATAAATGCAGTTTTTCTGTATCATTTTAAAGCATGAGGACACCTACGACTGACCCCGAAGCCCGAGCTAGCCTTCCCTGCTTCTAGAGGCTATGAAGGCTTAGCCAAGCATCCCTTGAGTTGTGTCGCGGGGTGTTTTGGCAGCGAGAAAATGGAAGGAGGAGAAAGGCAAATGTAAGCTCCCTAAAATGAAAATTTGCGGGAATTTATAAAATGAAAAACTGTTTGCAATGGCTTAGGGGTTACAAAATTATGGGGAGTTTATATAGTCACTAAGTGTGAAAATACAAGAATGCCTAAAATATTACAAAAGGGACAAGGTGGTAATAAACCAAAACGCAGTCGTTTGGCATTAATTACACAAAAATCACAGGGCAGCCATTTTCGTTATGGAGGACAATTTCTGCAGCACGGCGAAAAATTTATTTAACTGCGAGATTACGAGATAGCGAGTGAGAAATTTACGTATCTACGGTAATTCGCTAGCTAGCGAGAATTAACAACCTAGCGAAAAATATGAGATAGCGAGTGGTTAATTTAAGCTGGAAGCCGCGGTGAATTTCGCTAGATAGCGAAATTATTCTTCACTTGAGGCCCTCATTCATTGGGATTGCGAGGAATTTTAAGCTATGGTTGCGAAAATTTCGCAATCCAATGAAATTTTCGCAATCATAAGCGAAATTTCATGGAATTTTTGTTTTCTTTCTTATATACTTCTTCTCTTGTCCACTGCATCACTTTTGCCTTCATTTCTTCCTTGAATCTTGATATTTTTCGATGACACAAATAGTTTCAATCTTCATGGTTGACGTATCATCGATGCATCGAACTTTCAAACTTAGTGACGAAGGCATGCAAAACCTAAATAACCAAAATAACCTTGCAATGGCATAAGTGATGCCTAAGTGGACTAGACCTCAGGTGAAACCCAATTCATTATGATTGAGTGCGCAAAAGCGCTTAAAACCTTGGATAGGGCTCGAAATGCTGGGCTGGCAATCGATAAAGTGCTATTTTGATTATTCAAGATAGGTTTTGAAGTGCTTTGTGCGCACTAATCATATGAATTAAGCCAATTGTCATGTGCATGTCCTTAAGCGCTTGATTTGTTTCGAGATAGTTTTGGATAGTTTGCAGGTCTTGGGAACTTCGGTCAAACGGCTTCTTATTAGTCGCGAATGCGAGAATCCGATAATTCTGTGGCGATGAAATATCAAGATGGGTTGAAAGATTGAAGGCAAAGTGATTAAAGTGCGGGAAGCGATCTGGTAGCAAAACGAGGAAGAAAGAACGGCGGGAATTTCGCTATGATTCGAAATTTCGCGAGGATGCGAGAAATTCGATCTCAAATCAAAATTTATGAATCAAATTCTAACGTTCCTAGCGAAAATTCTCAATTTCGCTATCTACGTGAATTTATTAGCATATGTGAAATTTTAATATATAGCGAATTTGTTGCATAGTGAAATTGCTCGGCTTGTGTTTTTGGTATTTTGATTCCAAACGACCACGTTTGGTAAATTACCATTTGTCCCTTATGTGAGCCCTAATATTAGGCATTTTGTGTCCCTCACACTAAGTTCAACTCTCTCTGCAGCCCTTACATTTTGTAACCTAAGTAATACTGATCTCAATCTGGTTTCCTTGGCTTTTCATTTTAGGTTTACTTTGCTCTCTTCTCTCTCCTCTTTCTCTCATTTTCTCGGCTGCCAAACACACCCCTTGAGGATGACAACTCAAGAAATGCTTGGCTAAGCCTCATAGCCTTGAAGAGGAGGGTTGCTAGCTTAGTTTGCAAATTTCTTGAGTTGTCCTCATGCTTTAAATGATCACAGTACTACATTTATGGTTCAAACTTTCCAAACCCCAGGTTTAATGCTATTTGTGTCTTTCTTTTGGTCAATACTTGCCATGCTTTAGAATTTAGGTACATTTCTTATGTAGTAGATGCCTTGACATTCTTCCTAGATGTTTGCGAGCCATGGAAGTAAGGATTATCTTTAGGAGTTTCAAACTGGGTGGTACTTTGAATGCTTAGTACTTGGGTTGACTCAAATAAGGAGTGGTTTTAGGGTTAGGTTTTATAGCTAAGCAATGATCGGTTTTGGCTTTGAGCTATATGTCATTTGCTATGAAACAACGAGGATAACCAATATTTATATTATCAGCTGGTGACCCCGAGCGCCAGTTTACTATTCCGCATTTAAAAAGCTAATACAGGTTAACGTTGAACGACAACTTCCACGTTTTTAAACCAATCCGAGAAATCAAACAAAAGGTCTCACCATTTTCCAAACATTGATCACGAATCATTAGGTGGGATGAAAACCCATCCACAGTGTTAGAGCCCCTGAACCCATTTATCGCGGTAACTTGACTACGGCGACGGAGAAGGCTATCGAAACAATTATTGTTGATTAAGATGTGCTACTATGGCACAATCAGGTAAGATATGGCCAATTCATTGAGTTCAAAAGCTTAGACTAAATTGGCGAATCCTTAGTGATTTTAGACAATCCGAAGCTGACCATGGTATGTGTTATGTATGTTGATATGTATTGCTATCTTTGAATAACATGTGTATTTGTTGATATGATTCTTTGAAGTTCCAAGTTGACTACAGTTGTTTATTAACTACATGTGACTAATTTTGGTGTTATCACTATGAATGAATATGAATTTGCTTCAGGTCTTGATTTTTAAAATTTAATATATGCATGCGATATATTAACATGAATTATCAGTGATAACCTTGCATTCATAACTCGGCTGGGTAACCTAGAATAGTAGGTATGAGTGCATGACATGAAAAACATGGTTGTCAAATGAATTTCATGGGGAAGATTTTCTGGTGTGCCTTGGAGACTTGTCAGCCAGTTCATCTCGGAGGCACCATGGCTAATTGGAGTTATCCGTGATTCCTCAGGAGTTGTACTCGATAAATTTTATCGGAAATTTGTATTATGTTTTCAAGAACAAAAACCTTTTGTTTTGAAAACAGCGTTTTCTCATACTTAGCTTAGGCATACGTGAGGGAGTCAATGAGGGCGAGATTTGGGAAGGTGCTGAGTCATTCTCATCCATAGTATGTAGTCTTTAGTGGGGACATATATGTTTTACTTGAATGTTTTGGTGTGCCATTGTATGAGCACTTGGGTGAGAGTACTCATGTAGGAAAAATATCACCTTCACAGGCGTGCTCACCTATCGAGGAAAGAGACTATTTGATCTTGAAGAGTTCACAGGGATCGGGCCTTATCGAGGTCTTAGAGATGAAGAAATGACCATATATGGCCTTGTTAGGTATTTAATATGGGTAAAGACCAGTTTTTGGATATTGTAATCAAACAAAATTTATTAAATTAACTTTTTAGTAAAATGTACATTTTGGGTAGTATGGATGTATGTTACGACCTGTTTTTACTCACGATATGGGTCTCATGATGAGACACACCAGTTTCCTGAGGATTGATAGTGGTCAATGGGACCCAGTCGGCGTATGACTTAAGCCCACCACCATCACATTATCCCTTGTAGATAGATCCACAAAAATCTGAGAAGAGAGACACTATGGGCGATGTTTTTGATCTGGTGGACAAATTCTACTATCTATACTCTTTATTATTTCTTGATACAAAAACCAGTCTGATGGGAGGCTAATTATGTGCTATAATCCTTGAAGATCATTCTTGGCAGCCACCTCGATCGATCATCAATTGTCTGAAAATGGGTTATGCAACTAAGTGCGGAACATGACTTTAGAAGCAATATTTTCCATTTGAGCAAAAGCATATGCATGTAGTGGAAGAGGTCTAGAAGAGGTATGTAACATTGTATATTCTAGAAAGGAAACGAGTATGATAGTGGCGACATGATGTGTTGATTGAGGTTGTCGATTGCGAAGAGTTGTTGACTTCGAGGCGCTGTGTTGTACATATGGCTCATGGAAAAATGAAGAAGTCACACCTCTTTGCTTGCGGGAGACAAGGAAAAGAAGGGACGATGAGCCTCAAAAGTTTGATCTCAAGCCTCTTGCACATTAAGGGAATTGAAGTATGCATATTTGGAAGAGAATGACAATGCCCGATTGTTATGCTTCACTTCTCAATGCCTCACGGGGAGAGCCTGAGTCTGCTAGGAGTCCTCAGAAGATAAATATGATATTGGTGAAGTACCTGCAGTTTAAGGGGATCAGCCCTTTGGTTTGCACCCTTCTGCATTTACTTGAAAAATAAAAACGGCTTGGTAAACAATGCAGGAGATTGAATCTCACATGCAAGAAGTGAATGCATTTAAGTTCATAATTTGTTATAGTGATATCATTTTCCCATATCGATGCTTACCTGGGTGAGTCCAACTCAAATTATTACCCAAAGTCTGGGGTGAAAGCCATTGTTTTATGTGAAGAAAGGAGAAAAGGTCGCCCCTATGCCCACCCCTTTGAGTTTAGAGGTATGCATTGATTATGAGGCTGAATGAAGTGACAAAAAATATCAGCGCCTTTACCCTTAAATGAATGACTCCTTGAAAGGAATTTCTGGGCATCCATATGCTGCTTTATGTGGGTGGTTGCTCGAAGCTGCTTCTGAATGAGATCTCGGTAGAAGACCAAGAGAAGACTACCTTCACCTGTCCATTTGGGACTTATGCTTACAAAGGAATGCCGCTTGATTACATGTAATGCCTATACGTTCTAGAGATGCATACTTAGTATTTTTATTAACATGGTAGAGTGCGTTATAGAGTCTACATGGTTGACATCACGGTATATGGGGTGATTTGAAGAATGTAATCAGCCTTGAACTTGTCACGCATAGGTGCATTGTAGAAAAGGTAATTGCTGAGCTGGGAAAAATGCCATTTATTTAAACGAGGATTGAGGTTAATAGCTTAGTAGGATTAATTTCCAAACTTCCTTCCCCCACAAATGTGAAAACTATGAGACAATTCCTTAGACATGCGAGCTACGGAGATTCATCAAAGACTTTCGAAGGTTGCAAAAGCCTCTTCTGAAGTTGCATGAAAGGATGCCAAATTTTCTGGGATGGGCGCGAGGCTTCGAGGCTCATATCCTCTTAACCCTTTGCTGTGGTGAGGGCACCCTATTAGTGGTTTCCTTTGAAGTCTATGTAGTGCAAGTAATGTTTCGATCGGGCAGTTCTCGAGCAAAGAAGAGGAAAACCTTATGCGGAGTTTCTTGTCTGAAGCTGCGAAACTTTGAATGAGGTACAAGGAAATACTGGATAAGAAGAAATTTGCTAGCGGGTGGTCTATGAATAATTTCATGCATACTTGGTGGGGTTGGATATCATTATCTTTACTATCATAGCTTTGAAGTACCTCCTTACCAGAAGCAAGATGCCAAGGCCCTAGGGCTTCGTGAATGAGTCCTTCTCTAGGAATTCAGCCCCAGATCAAAAATAAAAAAGGGAGTGAAGAATGTTGTGGCAGATCATCTTTCAAGACTAACAATAGCACACAACACCCATAGCCCTCCAATTAATGAAGAGTTTCCTGAGGAATCCCTATTGGCAGTGGAAAGAGCCTCATGGTATGCTTACATTGCCAATTTCTTTGCAACAGGAGAAATCCCAGTTGAGTGGAAGGCACAGGACAAGAAGTTCTTCTTTGCAAAGATCCATTCCTACTATTGGGAGGAACCCTTCTATGTCACATGATGCCTCAAACACCCAATTTTGTATTGGTTGATTTGTCGATGTTTGGGCATCAGACTTTATGGGGCCATTTCTGCCCGTTTGGATATGTATACATATTGGTGGGAGTTGATTGTGTCTTACTTGAACTGAATTGCAAGAGACCAGTTGGAAGAAAAAGCATGATGTCAGCTGATAACACAAAATTTCAAATAAGAACCAGTGCTGCTTTATGACTCTAAGCTCCACCTCTTTCCGGGCAAGCTCAAGTCAAGACGGACCGGTCCATTCATCATCCATCAAGTTTATCCAAATGGAGCTGTGGACCTGTTAAATTCCAAGGACAACAAGATGTTCAAAGTGAATGGCCAAAGGCTCAAGCCTTATGTAGTACAATTCACAGCAAACAAGGAGGAGTTCCCCCTCCTTGACCCTCCATAAGTTCAGCAGCTTCTGCGGGTTGGCAGTCTCCATTGAGACAGGCCACTCGTTTTGTTTAATTTTATTTGTTTCATGTTTGCCTGTAGTTGTAGCTAGTTCTAGTTGCAATTCTTCACTTTCACGTGCTTAGATTCATAATTTTTGTGTTTAGTTTGAATGGCGATTTGAAACGGGAGTTTGAAGTTAAGCATAGAAATTTTGCGAAGTCAGAAATTTCGCATCTGAAATTCGCGGATTAAAGAATTCCTTGACCTATCTGGAAATTTTTCCGTCCAATCATCTCTTTGTCTTCTTTGCCTATTCATCTCCCATAAAATCTTCGATTCCTGCATCCTCCCATTATTATGACACAAATTTTCTACACCCTAGTTTTTATTGCCCATTTATGGACGCATAAATGACTCCCTTTCCACCTTCTAAACCTGCAAACCTTTTCTTTTTCAATTCATTTCATTACCTATTATAGATTCCTAAAGATAACCTCAACCTCTCGCTCCCTCTACCCAAACATGCAGCGAGGCAGAAGTAGTGAGCACGGCTAAACTGGGCCTAGGTATGCGGCCTTCATACGCCTCTTGCCGCGCCGCCTCTTAGTCTCCGTGATCAGCAGCCTGTGGTGTGGCCACCTACTAAGTTTGTTGTTTGTTCAGGTGCCCACATCCTTCTTTGCTCTTCCCTTTCGGGTACTAGCCACGTGGGTTAGGCTGACTCCTCCATCTCCTCCACATCACTTGGCCATCTAGGAGGACCCCGCCTCTACTGGGGCAGGACTTACGCCAGTGGTCATCGGTTCGTGTGGCCTAGGAACCTCAGTCCCCACCTGTTCAGAGGCTAGCTGCTAACTTCCTTTTGGATCTGTCCCCTGCTTCGCTTATCAGAAGACCTATCTTCCATTATGGCCCCATTATAGGAAATTCCGATTATAGTGCCAAAGAGCTGCACAACGAGGCCTTTTACAACATATCTGATTTTTTCACCCTTCAGAGCTCAGGGTCCATGCGTCTTGTGCTTGTACTCCACAGAACCTTTCATGACCGTGGTTTTTACCTAGAGGCGGTCGTGAGTTCCTATCATATTATGACATCGAGCAAGTCACGATTAATTATTACCTGGTGGTTCGGAATTAATATCTTATAAACCTAATTCCTCCTATTCTTTGTACTTATGGATATTAATTATAGTAATAAGGTCGAACATAGGGATGGGTTTCTTTACAGAATAAACATACGATTAAGTTCTAATTGGTGAATTTGGTTTGGATTATGGGATTTGATAAAAACAGTGCAAGGTAATGTTTAGAAATTGAAAGTTAAATAAAATAAAATGTAGAAAGAAGTCTCTCATAAAGAGTGTAAACTCTTGGATTTGGGTTCTAGAAAGCCCTTGAGGGTTCTCGGGTCATTTTCCTTGTTGGGGAGGATGACCTATAACCATTTCCCAAACGGATCTTCATGTGGCTATAAAGCTGAACTACTAAATAAATATCTTTGAAATTTGAGTATTTACTTTCTATTGATGGTCTGGACCGATGATTAACATCACCTTGACTCACTTTCAACGGCCTAATAAATGATAACTAATATGAATATCTTGTATCTAACAATAAGTATACAATGAACCCTATAAGCTTTCCAAGCACTGACCATTTAAGGTGAATCGAAGGGATCAAACCTAAAATTTGAAAATAAAATATCCTTGAATCATACAATAAACCATAATTGATAACTATGAACCATCAATGGATCTGTAATAAGCATCCAATGAACCCAGCTTATCAAATACTGATCATTAAAAACAACCCAAAGGGATTAAGCGTTTTGAATGAAACCATAAATGGTAGAAAATACACAGTTAAAACATGGAATACCCTCAGTTTGCCTTATAACTCCACATAGTAGCTTTCTTCTTCAAAAGAAGAAGAGGTTCTAACTATCATCATGAGTTATCATCTTAGAGTGTGTTTGGCTAGTGAGAAGGGAGAGAGAAAGGAAGAAAATGAGAACCGGGAAGCATGACGCAGCTTCCCAAACAAAATTACAATAATCAAAAATCTCTCATACACGGTGATTGTACTTTTATAAAAGTGCTATTTTGAGCCCTATTTAAGATAGGTTTTGTAGTGCTTTTGCGCACTAATCATATCAGTTAAACCAATTGATGTGTGCGAGTCCACTTAGTGCCGCGATTCCATTTAGGTTGTTTTGGATAAGTTTGCGAGGTTTTTGCGTGCCTCAACCAATTAGTTCAAGTTTGATGTGTGAGATGTGCGGGTGCTGAGGTTACAATTTTTTTCATCATTCAGTGAAGAATTGTGAAGTGGATTTGAAGGAAAGGATTCTTAGTAGCCAAATAGGAAGCGAGGAGCAAACTAGGGATTTCGCTGAGATTGAAAATTTCGAGGATCTTGAGAATTTCGCAAATATATAACTTCTGTCTCTGTGAAAATTTCGCAATCTAGCGAGAAATGTGAAAATTTGCCAATCCTAGCGAAATGTGAAAATTTAAACAGGCTAGCGAAATTTATTCTGTAAATTTACTGCCTATATGAAATTTCTCATTAGCTATCTCTAAAATTTCGCTGGCTTCAATTCTCTAGCATAGCGAGTACTGCTCGCCTAATGAATTCTGTGCTGCGAATTTCTCGATTTCGTATCTCACGAATTTAGCTAGCTAACGAGAATTTCTCTTTATAGCGAGAGTGCCCACGCTGTATAGCGGGATTCTATTTTAATTCCATGGCGAAAATATGGTTGCCCTTGCTGTTTTGATGTTTTTATTCCAAGCGACCACGTTTGATTATTTACATTTTATTCTATTGTAATTACATATTTTAGGTATTTTTTGTTATTTCACACTCTTGTATGACTATATAAGCCAACATGGCTTTGCATCTTTCAATCTTCGGTACACGGCTTTTATTGAGTTTTCTCTTCTCTCCTCTTTCTCCCTTTCTTGGTTGCTAAACACCTCAAGGATGGCTGCTTGGAGGATGAAAACTAACCCTCCCTCCTTAAGTAAAAGGAGCTCTTTGAAGGTGGGATCTTGAAATTTCTTCAGTGGTTCCCACTGTTTTTCAACGTGAGGTTACGACATTTGGTTCCCAGTTTCATTTCTAGGTTTAATGCTTTGATGCTTCTTTCTTTGTCTAATACTTGGCAAGCTTGGGTTTAATGTATTCTTAGCTTTAGGTACACTAATATCCATTAAAGATTACTATTCTAGTAACTGAGGTAAGTAGGGGTTAGATTTTCCTTTAACAGTGCATCCTTTGATCAATACTTGGTAATCTTTTAGGGTTTGATGATTTCTTATTTTTATGAATCCATTGCGGACTCATTAGTTACCCTTTACGAATCGATGGGATGAGTCAAGATAGATTTTCATTGTAGGAATATAAGTACTAAATAAATGCTTTCTATCGAAGGGAAATTATTAGGGGTTTAGTTTTTAAAAGTTAAATGAAGATCCGGTTTGGGAAACGACTATCATCACTTAAATCACGAGAAATATGAGCAAGGACATCTCAGTTAGCCTAGGACCTTAAACCCATTGGCCCAAAACTTCAAGGAGTTCTATTTTACATTTTTTTTATTTAAATTTCAGTTTGCCAACCATTACACCCACTGTTTTCACAAAATCCCAAAATCCATATTTAATTCACCATTTTTTACTTCACTCAAATCATTTGTACGAATAAAACCCATCCTTGTGTTCGACCCTAGACCATTATCTTTGAGTGGCTTGACTCTGCGCAGTGGGAGAATATATGATAAATTTGTTGATTCGGGATCACCTACTGCGCAGATCAAATGGCGTCGTTGGGGATGGTGCCCTAAGTGCATTTGTGATTGTGGAACACTTGTGATCCTCATCACACAAGTAGTGGTGAATTCCTTTATATTTCACTGTGTTTTATTTATTTTCATTTCATATAAAAAAAAAAAAAAAAAAAAAACAATGCTGCAGGATTGTTGTTGGTGCTTGTCTGTCTTCTTTGCGGTCGATTCCGGTGGATTAAAGTTTCTCAATCAAGGTTGTTGAACCCAATGGAGCAATGAGGCGAGTATGGTCAGCATGTGGCGGTAACCTAGTTCATATATGTCCATGAGGGATTACATAAGTGATCTTGGAAAGTCAACAACACGTGAAGAACCCCAGTGATATAGGTCCCGCGGACTAGAAACCAATGGATGAGTTCACCATATGGTAGTTAACCCCAACCATAGTGTTATGGGAATCACACAATTCTTCATGGGAACCAGACTCAGAATATGCTCCTCATGAACCTCCATTTATGCCTCGACCTCTCGGGTCACCTCGACCGCCTGGTCCAATTTCTCCATTTGAACAAAGCCACATTTGGACCTTACCAGGATGGTGACTTTGTGAAGAATAAGGAGATGTGCCCATTCGAATCGAGAAAATTGTCTTTGTGAGACAATTTGAACAAGAAAATAGATGAGCTGAAAAATGACTATGGCATAAATGGGACAACACCAACGAAGATTCCACACTGAAGAACTAGTAATCATGACGGTGTCACCGGAGGAAGAGTGCCAAAGTGACACCATGTGGTAGAGGAACACCAGTGTCAACAACAGCCATACGAGAGCTTGGGATTTTGTTGAATTATCGAAGGATTGTTTGAATCCACCGAGATCGTGTCCTATTGTTTTTTCCAAAGGGAGAAGAAAGAAGAAATCCTTCCTTGCACGCTGAAGCGTGGAAGTGCCCGAAAAGAATGTCCATGACCAAATTCCCCATAATTGAACCCCCTTTGCCTGCTTACCAAGACACGAATGCCATTGCGATGGCCCCTCAGCGATCAAGTGTATATTCTACCTCACACCACAGCTTGACCAATGAAGCACCCGCAAAAAGGCCACCCCATCACTTGCCCCATGCTAAAAAATTCAAAGAGATTAGTGGCCATTGTCAAGAATTTTGCCACTACCTCGAACAAGATGGCAGCTGCACATACCGCATGGCATAGTGGTTGGATTCAGTCTTTAGTTCGGGTCTCGAAACTTTGGACCTTAGCATTCACCATCGCTCCACCAGTTTCTTTAATTTAATTGCTTAGTCTTGTTTAAGTTCCTATTTTGTTAAAAAAAAAAACTTAAAAAAAAGAAAAAAAAAAAAAATTTGTGGTAATCAGTTAAGTGGCTTGTTTTCTTTGTGTTGGTAGATACGTGACATAAACCGCTTCACAGAATAACACACTCAACTTTGCCTAGGCTGGGGATGATCCTTCTCCTGCCACCACTGATTGAGGAGGTACCACTCCATCCTCTAGCTTTCTCATTCCCATTCAGGGATATTTGGTGTTAGAAATAATGTTCATATTTTTAATTTAGTTTTATTGGTTCCTTTGTGCCTGCGAGTTAAATTTTGTTAAAATTTAGGCTTTTGTGTGTGCCTGCTATTTTTGTGTTTCTGCTTTTACCCTTAGTTGAAAAATTGAAATACGTATATTTTGTAATGTTAGAACAATTCCATGCATGATTTAGTTTTTGGTCAATTAAGATTTCAGCATATTGACCTTAGACATTCCTGCTTTAGCTAATTCACCTGCGCACCAGTTGTACGATAGGTTGAAAGCTGACCACCTCTTTAAGCTGCAAAGCAGGCCTTAACCACATTGACGACCCATAATGGGTTTGTGTTACCCATGTATGAAGACCCGATGTAGTCTTCGAAAAAAAAAAAAAAAAAGAAGAGAAAAAGCGAAAAAGAAAAGAAAGAAAGAAGAATAAAAGCGGTAATGACTTTTGCCTTGAAACTTGAACACGGTCAGGGGTATATGGCGAAAGCCTTTAAGACGATGCCCTAAACCTTAATTGGTTGGGAGTCATTGACTTAGTGTTCATTACACGGGTGGATGGGTAGAGTTTAGCGCGTGTTGTAGGTGCTTAATTCTCGAAATCATTCAGAGTCCGGGGTGAAGCCTGCAGAGTTTGTGGTCAAGTGATCCTTTTGGCTTGATGCCACTAGACGCGGTGGTTGGGAGTCATCGGTGGACCCAGATTCTGCGGACTTTGGTGAAGTCGAGTTTTTAGCATTACACCCTACAATGTAATCAAATAAAGAAATAAGAGTGTAGCTAATCCTATTTAGGTTGGTCAGCGGTTTAAGGCCATGGCAGTAGCTAGGTTGGGGGGAGGGAATAGCCTTACAATTTATTGGCTCAAAAGCCCGAATTTACCTTAAGGCAATTAGTTTGGTGGAAGTTTCAGGTTGACTTCCTTGGAACCGATGTTGTCCTAAACTTGTTCTTATATGACAATTGTTCTCTCCTGACGATTTTCGTTCATGGTCTAATTGTTCATACTAAAGGTAAAGCTTACCTGTACACACTTTTTGAACCTTATGCATTTTTTTGTAAAAACACAGCATACATACCTTTATTGTTTTTAGCATTGCTAAGGGACTAGCAACGTGTCGGTTGGGGGGTGTGATTAGTGCCCGAAAAGTGCTATTTTGAACCCTATTCAAGATAGGTTTTTGGTGCTTTTTGCGCACTAATCATATCAATTAAGCCAATTGATGTTTCTTGAGTCCATAGTGCCACTGATTCCATTTAGGTTGTTTTGGTAGAAGTTTACAGGTTTTGCGTTACCTCGATAGTCAGTTCGAGTTTGATGTCGAGATGTGTACGAGTGTTTGAGGGATTTACAATTTTTTCATCATTCGAGAAATGAAGAATTGTGAAAGTGGATTTGAAGAAAGGAGGATGCAGTAGCAAAACAAAGAAGCAGGAGCAAACCAGGGATTTTTCGCTATGATTGCGAAAATTTCGTGAGATGCGAAAAGAAAATTTACTGTCATGGCGAAAATTTATCAATCCTATGAAAGCCTGTGAAAATTGCAGCTAAGAGCTAGCTAAATTTAAGCTAGCTAAGAGAAATTCTTTGTGCCTATGAAGTACTCAATTTCGGCTATCTCGCAAAATTCGTAGGCTAGCGGGGAATTTCGATAACATAGAAATTTTAAGCTATATAAGCGAAATCCTTTATTCATAAAGCGAAAATGGTTGCCTGTGTTTTTGATGTTTTTGATTCCAAACGACCACGTTTTGATTATTTACCATTTTGTCCCTATTGTAATTACATATTTAGGTATTTTTGGTATTTCACACATCTTGTATGACTATATAAGCCAACTTATGGCTTTTGTAACCCTAACTTTCAATCTTTCAGTACACAGCAGCTTTTGTTCCAGTTTTCTCTCTTCTCTCTCCCTTTCTTGGTTGCTAAACACCCTCCAAGGATGACAACTTGGAGGATGAGCGGCTAAAACCACTCCCTCCTTGAAGTAAAATTTCTTTGGGGGTGGGATCTTAAAAATTTGCTTCTTTGGTTCACACTATTTTTCACGCAGCAGGTTCTAACATTTTGGTTCCCAAATTTTCATTTCTAGGTTTAAAGATTTTTGATGTACTTTCTTTGTCTAATACTTGGCAGAAAGCTTTTGAGGTTTAGTGTATTCTTGGCTTTAGATATACTAATATCCATTAGTTGCCATTTACGAGCTCTTGAGGTAGTGAGGGTTGAATTTTCAGCTGCCAGTACATCCTTTGATCAATACTTGGTAATGCTTTTAAGGTTAGGTGGATTCTTATTTTTTTAGAACCATTGAGACTCGTGGATTACCCTTTACGAGATCATTGTAGGATGGTGAAGATAGATTTTCCTTTATTAGGAACCATAAATGCTAAATAAATGCTTTCTATCAAAGGAAATTAATAGGGTTTAGTTTTTAAAAGTTAAATGAAGATCAGGTTCGAGGAAATGACTATATGTCATCGCCTCCTCAATCTGCGAGAAATGAACCGGGACCTCTCGGTCTTCAGGACCTTTAAACCCATTGGCCCCAAACTTCAGGGATTCTATTTACATTTTTTTATTTAAATTTCAGTTTGCCAACCATTACACCCACTTTTTTCACAAAATCCCAAAATCCAAATTTAATTCACCATTTTTGACTTCACTTCAATCATTTGTATGAAAGAACCCATCTACGTGTTCGACCTAGACCACTATCTTTGCGAGTAAGCTTGACTATGGCAGTAGGAGGAATATAGGATACAAATTTTGTTGATTCCGGATCACCCTACTGTGGCACGAATCAACAATGTCTTGTCTTGGGGCTTTATAGCCAAGCCCTAATACAAAATTACCAAAATTTCAAAAGCAAAAACTATTACAGAGGGACAAAACAGGAAGAAAACCAAAAAGATGACAAAGAAGTTAAAAGTTAAGCGGCATGAGCGGGTGGTAGGCGAGGCAATTTCACGGGTTACCAAAATTTTATGTTGCGAAAATTCTCCAACACCTGCCAAATTTATGCGGGTTACGAATTTTGCAGCCACTGCTCTTTTCTTACGCTTTATACTTTTCTTTCTTCACAGTTTTTATTTGCGGCTATGAGTTGAACTTGGATTCTCCATGGTTGAGGCGAATCCTACTTTATCTATGGTATAAAAGCACACCAAAAAGCAGTAAAACTTGCCACAAAATTTGATTAGTAGCTTTGCTAGGTCCTTAACATGCCAATTGGGTTAGTGGAACGGTTGATTAGTACACAAAAGTGCTCGAAACCTGTATTAGTAAGAGGGTGCAAAATATGCTTAACTTTTTTTAGTAGTAATCTCACCCCTAGCAAACCAATTGCTAGTCCTTACTTGATGAAAGAAGAAGAAAGCAATCAAAAGTAAGATGAGCTATAAATATATCTATACAAAAATGGTTTTCAAAATCATTGAAGTGATAAAATGCAACCTACAGCGCAAGTTATCAAAGCCCTGTCCAACGACCATCTCAAGAAGAGTATGTGCTATGCAAAACCAAGTATCAAAACAGTGTCAACTCCTAGAGAACCAACCTAACATCTTCCATAAAAACCTAAGTGTTAGCTTGATTAGTTTTCAAAAATAATCTGTCAACCTGTCCTCTCCCCCCAACCTAGCTTTTATCTAAACCTAGCGGTAAC
This sequence comes from Tetrastigma voinierianum, assembly GCA_016808115.1. Classification (NCBI taxonomy): domain Eukaryota; kingdom Viridiplantae; phylum Streptophyta; class Magnoliopsida; order Vitales; family Vitaceae; genus Tetrastigma; species Tetrastigma voinierianum. The sequence continues at coordinate 92,150 of JAEQBH010000676.1, forward strand.
CAGCCTCGATGGGCCAAAGACCCGCGCATTCCTGACTCCTTTTTGATGTAGGGGTGCAATGCTAAGGGCATTGAACTCACAAGTGTCCATGTAACGAGGGTCCACCGATGACTCCCAACCAATTAATGTTTAAGGCATCAAGTCATAAAGATCTTTCAACCACTAACTCTTCAGGTTTCACCTTGGATTCTTAATGAGTTCGAAACTCCAGCACATACAATTTGCTAAGCTCTACCCATCCACTCATGTAACGAGCATAAAGTCGGTGACTCCCAACCGGTTAGTTTAGGGAACCGGGCTTTAAAGACTTTCGCCATATATCCCTCAGACCGTACTTGGGTTTCAAGACAAAGCGTCATAATTTTTATTTTATTTTCTTTTTATTTTCTTTTCTTTTTTTGAAAGACTCATTGGTCTTTTTATTCAGGGGATCCCGACCTATTAAAGGTGGTCAAAGGAACTAGGCCGGACTTTTGCAGGGCTTAGAAGGCAAGGCAGTTTTTCAGCTTATAAATGAAATCTAATGTGCATAGTGTGTGAGAGTAGTTTTGGTTGATGTAGAGAAGAAAAATGTTGAATTCAATAAGATTTTCAATGGGTTATCAACTCAACTAACCATAACACCATTCTAACATCAACAACATTGGGACAAAATTTCAATTTCTTATACTCCAAGCTAGGCGTTACAAAAAAAGTTTTATGAACATTAGAAACTGAAAGCATGAACTAGAAGCTAAAAAAAAAACATGCATTATATTGTAAAAAAACAAACTAACTAGCAAGCCATTGACTAAGAAACAAAAAGACTTGCTCGAAGCATAAAAAACAACACTTCCTGTTCGCCAACTCTCCCCCAACCAAACTTTACATTGTCCTCAATGTGGCTGGAATGGAAATTTAAGGGAGGAAGTGATACCTCCTTGATAAAATGTACCCATTTTTGGATAGGATACTTTGCAAGCTTTCCACCAAGACCTTATTCACTCCATTTGGGCTTCAAATGAACAAGTTGGAAGAAGAAAAGAGAGGAAAAAAGTGACCAATAGAAGAATTTTTCAAATTACGCCTTTATCATAATCTCAAAAATGTTCTTTCTAGCTACATTTAGATTCTACACTCTCTAAGCTTTCCCACGATACCCAAATTACCCAAAACAGAGTTCGGATGAAAAAGTTATGATCAAAACAAAATCGGGCTACAAAAATGGAGGGAGTTGCAAAATTTTCGCAACGTTGAGAAATTTCGCAATCTGTACATTGCGAAATTTTATTTTAATTTTTTTTTAAATATTTTTTTTAATATATAAATATATAAATAAAATAATTTTTTTTTATATTAATACTAATAAAAATAAAATAAATAAAATAAAAGGAAAAGGTCTGGCTGTAGTGTGGTTGCGAAATTTCGCAACCTGCGAAATTGTTGCGAAATTGTTGGGTGTTGCAAAATTTCACAATTTTGCAACCCCTGCGAAAGTTTCTGGGCTCTTTCCTCTGAACTCTAGACCTCCCCTGCTGCAAAAAGTTGACACAAACTGCAAAAATAAACGCAAGAATAATTAAAAAAAGTGAAAAAAAAAAAAAAAAAAGCTAGAAACAAAGGTTAACTTAAAACTAGAGAAATCTAAAGAAAAAAATTGAATAAGAAAATAAAATAAAATAAAGTAAATCAAAATCCAAACAAAAAAGTGAGTGAACTCCTCTGGAGTCTCAAGGCGGGTCCACTCAAACCGGTTCTCAAAGCCTTGTTTGAGGTGGGTGCTAAAGAGAATTGGTGGAGCTAATCAGATTGTTGAGATCCCGGGTGCTCCATATCACGAACTAGCGATAAGAGCCATCCAACTGTGCCATGCGGTATGAAGCGTTTGCCAATTTCCCCTGGCTGATGTAGTGGAAAAAGTTTGAACGTAGGCCACTAACTTCCTCAAGTATTGCACAGGCAATGCAGATGGGATGACCTTAGCAGTAGGTGTTCCATGTGTTTCTACCATGTCTTTGCGGAGTTTTAAGAGTAGGATGTGCACTTGGTCAGGAAAGGGTGGGTGTAAATTGTGCTTTTAGGGCTCTTCCATTGCTTCATTTCCACTTTGCCTTCATAATTAATAGTAGAATTGCTTCTTTTCTTTTCCCCATGGAAAAAGCAGCGGCACCAATAATACGAGATTGATTAACCCTTCAGAATATTCAGCAAAATTCTCTATCAGCCCTTCTAGTGGTTGCTATTGATAATGCCCCTCCACCATGGTGTCAATCAGGCACTCTTCCTCTTGATTCTCTTCCTCTGGAGAAACATGTAGCTGATTGGCAAGCCTTGAAATTGATTTCTGTAGGTTGTCAAATTTATGATCAATTTCTCTTTGAAGTCCATCAATTCTCTTGTCCACATTGTTTTCCCTGATGTCGATTTTTGACAATTGAGCATTGATTATCTTACGCTTTCACAAGAACCACCAGCTTGCTAAGGTTCAAAATGGCTTGTTCAACTTGAGAGGTTGACTGTGGTGGTTGAAATTTGAGATGAAGAAGCATATTGTATGTGCGGGGAGGTGCATATTGTGCGAGGTTTTGGTCCAGCAAGGAGATTTGGGTGGTTCCTCGACTAGGATTGTAAGCATTTCCATATGGTGCATTTGTTGGAGGCACCATGTAGGAAGTACGCTCACCCATGGAGGTTTCTATAGTCCCTCATGGACCCACAGCTATATCGTTTGGATTTCTCTCCGATCACTGACTGCCCTTTCTCTTCATGTGGGGGTTCCATTTGATCACAAATTCAAAGCCATTTGGAACATGCACTCTGCGGCAAGTGCAAGGCCAACCGCAAAGAGACAACAAAGAAACAATCCTACTTCTTATTTTCTTTTCTTTATTCCTTTTTTACAGTGAAATGAAAATAAAAGAAACTGAAACTGGCAGTAATATAACAAAGAATGATAAAAGAAAATTCACCAGGACTTGTGATGAAGATCACAAGTGTTCATCAGTTCATCATTTGCACTAAGGCATCATCCCCGGCAACGACGCCATTTGATTCATGTGCACGGAGGGTGGTCCGGAATCAACAATATTTATAAACCTAATTCCTCCAACTGCCGTAGCATGGCTACTACAGTATAGTGGCTCTAGGGTTGAACACATGGATGGGTTTTCTTCGCACAAATGACTTGCAGTTAAGTTCTAATTGGTGAATTTGGTTTGGATTATGGGATTTGATAAAAACAGTTTAGGGTAATGTTTGGAAATTGAAATTTAAATAAAATAAAATGTAAAGAAGTCTCCTTGAGTGTCGAGGCTATTGGATTTGGGTTCTAAGGTCACGGAGGGGTTCTTGGGTCGTTTTCCTCGCATTGGAAGGATGACCTATAGCCATTTCTGACAGGATCTTCATGTGGCTATAAAAGCGAACCTTAAATAAATATCTTTGAAAAATTGGTATTTGCTTTCTATTGATGGTCCTCGAACCAGTGAATATATAACCTTCACTCACTTTCAGCACCTTCAGCAAATGATAACTTCAGTAGATATCGCATGTCCCAACAATAAGCATACAATGAACCCTAAAAGCTTACCAAGTACTATCCATTTAAGAATTGGTAGAGGATCAAACCCCACAAAATTTGGAGAAAATAAAAGCAACAGCAGATAAGCCTTTCAATAACCCATAGATGATAACTAACGGATGTCGATGGATCTAGTAATAAGAATCCATTGAACCCAAAAGCTTATCAAATACCGATCATTTAAAGCTACCCGAAAGGATTAAAGCCGACATTTGAATGAAACCATTAATGGTAGAAAATACCTCCGTTAAAACATGGAAAACCCTCGGTTTGCCTTGTATTCCTGCCACATTCTTCTTCAAGGAAAGAGGTTCCTAGCCACTCATCCTCGAGTTGTCATCATACGGTGTTTTGGCTAATAATAAAGGAGAGAAAATAGAGCAGGGACCTTGCAGCATAGCTTCCCAAAAAACCATAAATTACAATAATCAATATAGCTCGTGCAATGTCTTGTCACGAGGGCTTTATAATAGCTTAATACAAAATTGCAAAATATCAAAAGCGAAAACTATTACAGGGGGACAAAATGGGAAGAAAACCAAAAAGGTGACAAAGAAGTCAAAAAGTCAAAGCAGCATGAATAGTGGCAGGGGCAAGGCAATTTCACAAGTTGCGAAATTTTCGCAGTGTTGCAAAAATTTGCAACGTGCCAAATTTTACAAGTTGTGAAAATTTCACAGCCCTACTCCTTTTCTTTTCCTTTCTGCTTATCTTTTCTTCTGGTTTTTGATTTGCAACTATGAGCTGAACTTGGATTCTCCATGGTTGAGCAGAATCCTTATCTATGGTATAAAAAGCTTGCAAAATCAACAAAACTTGCCACAAAATTTGATTAGTAGCTTTGCTAGGTCCTTAACATGCTAATTTGGTTAATTAGGCTGATTATTAGCGAAAGTCCTCAAAACCTGTATTAATAAGGGTATAAAATAGCACTTTTTGGGTAGTAATCAGTTCCCCATCCTATTGTCATCCACTTCTATATTGATGGCCGTGAGGGGACACTTTGGGCCTCGGACAATTCAGCTGCATTCAATCTCTCAATTGTCCTCGCCAATTTGGCTGAGTATAGACAGTGGCCTCACCCCTCGCCTCGGGAGATTGTTCGCCTTTAAGCCAGGGACACGATAGTAGGATCTATTCTATTCCGGAGGCAGCTTCCTCCGAGTATGCTTCTTATTGACCACATACTATGGTCTAATTTATTTCCGCTTCAGCATCTGGTACAGAGGAGAGGAGTCATTCTCGAGGCTCTCTATCGCATCTCTAAGGGCTTTCGGTTCGATGTTCGGGCTCTCATCATGACCCTCCTTATTCCACTTCGAGAGGACAAGGTCCCTTGCGGGAACGACCTATCTTGAGTCCATACCCCTCCACGTTCCCAGGGCTACTCTATCAAGGTGTAGGCATCTTGGTTTTCCTCACGAACCCAGGCTAGAGAGGCACATCGAGATCACGAGGCCATTTTCACTGTTGACAGGTGGCAGATTATGCCCCATGCTCATCACCTCCCACCCTAGGACCTAGCTGAGGATGAGCCAGCAGAGGACCATCTTGTAGATGCTTAGTCATCCCCTCCAGTGTCTACTGAGGAGCTCTAAATTCTAGCATCCATAGCTCCGGAGTCAACGCTGGCTTTCTTGCATCTCTTTGCCTCCTCTGCACCTCTAGTGCCTCCAACTCCTTCAGAGTCAGCTGAACCCAGTATGTTAGTGATTCGTGCCATGGTAGGGTGATCCGGAATCAACAAAATTTGTTTCCTATTTTCCTCCTACTGCCGTAGTCAAGTTACTGCAGTATAGCGATCTAGGGTCGAACACGGGGATGGGTTTTCATCTTACAAATGATTTGTATCATGGTTCAAAATGGTGAGGCTTTCATTTGGATTTTCGGATTTGCATTAAAAAGTGGGGGTGTTGTTGTCACTAGGTTAAATGAAGGCAGTTTAAGTTAAGGTATGGAGAAGACCTTGAAGTCTCAGGTCACTAGCTTGATAAAATGAGGTTATAAAGGTGTCCTCGGGTTATTTCCTCGCATTAGGGCAAATGACATATAGTCATAGCCAAAGCCCGGATCTTTTGTTGTTTAACTTTAAAAACCAACCCTTAAAATCTGCTCTATTTGAGCCCAGAAGCATTTCTTGAGCATTTAATGTTCCGACGGTTGAAAACCAAGCATTTAACCCCCAATTTCGGTGGCTGTAAATGACATCTAATGAATGTCGATTAATCTACCATTAGAATACCTTGCTTGAACCTAAAACATGCCAAGTATTGACCAAAGGAAATACATTAAATAGCATTAAACCTAGTTTGGAAAGTTTGGAACACATAAATGCGTGCACCTTCATTTTAAAACAAAGGAACACCCTACTTGAGCCACCATTAACCAACATAGCAACCCTCATCTTTAAGGTTTTGAGGCTTAGCCAAACATCCTTTGAGTTGTCATCCTCAAGGGGTGTGTTCAACAGCAAATGAAGAAAGAAGAGAAGAAAAGCGGGACAACGAAAAATAAAAATGAAAGTTAGCAAAAGTTAGGGTTATAATTTGTCCATAAGGTAGCGTATATAGCCACAAGATGTGTGAGAAATACCAAAATAACCAAAATAATATATTATTGATTACAATGAGGCCCAAAATGGGAATTACACAAAAGCGGGATTCGTTTGGATCACAAAATGAGGCGACAATTTTAAGCTATGCATAGTGAATTTCACTATCATAGCGAAAATTGCATGCATAGCAAAAATTTGAATTTTCGCTATGCACAGTAATTTTCGCTATGATAGAGAATTTTTGCTATGATAGCGAAATTTCTCTATCTAGCGAAAATATGGCATAGCGAAAGAATTTCGCTGGGGATGCACTTCGAAAATTTTTAAGCTACTATTCTGCAATTTTCGCAATCCTTATATTTAAGCTGTACCATATGGCAAAATCCTTTATTCCTCTGCATTGCTTCTGCATCAAATCGGCGCATTTCTTCATTTCCGACTTGAAATTTCTTGGAGTCGGCGATGAAATCATTGAGAATCCATACGAACTTCGGCTATAAAACATCACGAATTACAATGCCAAGCTTGATATGATGGCTGAAGGGCACACAAAACCCTGCAAAACTATAAAAAAAAAAAACAAAATCGAGTAGTACTAATAGGACCTGCACATGTCAATCGGCTTAATTAATATGATTAGTACTCAAAAAGCACTCAAAACCTATCTTAAATAGGACTCAAAACAACACTTTTTGGGTACTAATCAGTCAGCACCACAATTACAGCATATCTCCATATCTCCTCAGGATTTCCTAGCTATTATGGATGGTCACTTTGCTCGCCAGCCACGTCGACACATCTTTCGCGGTAGCGAATGACCTTAGGTGAGAGGATAGCACACACGAGAAGGCGTAGTTGCTCGGACCACCACTAATAGCACGCAGAACAACGTCATCCTCGTGCAAATTTATAGTCACACAGGCTACCTGCCGCTCTCGTAGTGCTTGCCCGGGCCCTCTTGACCTCACCCTCTAGCAAAGCAGTGGCCTCTACTCATCCGGCGCCCTACGGCTTCACTTGACACGCTGCGGCCGGTAGCTTAGCGATTGATACTCCTCCCGGCTTCATCAACGGCTCCTCGGCTGAGATGAGGGCGAGCATCCACGAGCTGCACACCACTAAGGAAGTAGCACTTCCTTCCCTAGCTTTCCAATCCGAGCCCCATTGAGGACAATGTGACATTTGGTTAGGGAGAGAGTTAGCATTGGAAGTGGCTTTTACATTAATGTTCCTACTACTATTTTAAGCAAGTCCATTTTGTGTTGTTTTGTGGCTTACTGTTAGTCTCTTTTTATGAAGATGTAGTTTCTTTTTGTAAAGATGAAAGCATAGTTATATCTCTTTTTATATACATACCATATAGCTTACAATTACAAGTTCAAAATTGCATCCTTTTTTTTTTTTTTTTAATTGCCTAGCTTTCATTAAGAAAAGTTGAAATATTGTCCAATTATGTTGATGTTAGATTGGTTCCATGCTTAATTGAGTGGATAATCAGTTAAATTCTTATTGCTTTCGAAAGCATGCCTGGCTTTACCTTAAACTAACCACACCGCTGTGCACGTGGGTTTCAACGATAAAAATTTGAGTATTTTCATGTAATAGTGGGTAGTTCATATATTTTTGTAATTTTGCTTGTCCTGGGCAGTATATAAGCCCCAGAAAAGACTTTGTGCAGACATCTTGACATTTTGGATAATTAATCACATTTTACTGGTGATTAGTGCCCAAAAAGTGCTATTTTGAACCCTATTTAAGATAGGTTTTGAGTGCTTTTTGTGTACTAATCATATTAATTAAGCCAATTGATGTGTGTAGGTCCCTTTTGTACTAATGATTGGATTTCGAGGTTGTTGTGGTAGTTTTTGCAGGTTTCATAAACCTATCCTACCATATCAAGCTAAGCATATCAAAGTTAAACTGATTTACACCGAGTTCGATGATTTATATTCGATTACATCAAGCCGGGAATGAAGAAATTGAAGATGAAACAAGAAGAAATGCAGGTTGGATGATGCAGGATGCAGCAGAGAAGATATGAAATTTCGCTAGAATATTGAAATTTTTCCTATAATAGTGAAATTTTCGCAATTATAGCAAAATTTTCTCTATGTAGTGTAATTTCGTTACATACCGAAATTTCGCTACGATAGCGAAAATTTCACTGCATAGCGAAATTTTCGCTATGTTGTGTAATTTCGCTATATAGCGAAATTTTGCTATATACCAAAATTTTTGGCTATAGCGAAATTGTTCTGCTTTATTTTTGGGTTCAAACGACCTCGTTTTGGTTTTTTCCATTTCTACCCTCACTGTAATGATACTATTTAGGATAGTTTGGGTTTTTCACCCTTTTGTAAGGCTATTTCAGCCATGTTATGAACTTTTTGTAGCCTAACTTTCATTCGAAGGCATTTTTCATTACGACCCCTGTTTTCGGCTCTCAGTTTCTCTCTTCTCTCTCTTCTTTCTCTCCCTTTCTAGGCTGCCAAACACACCCTTTGAGGATGACAACTCAAAGGATGTTTGGCTAAAGCCTCTAAACCTTGAAGAGGAGGGTTACTAGGTAGGTTGATGTGGGTTGCTGGTGTTCCTCTATTTTTCAAGACGCAGGTACTGCGTATTTATGTTCCAAACTTTCAAAACTAGGTTTAAATGCTATTTGATGTATTTTCCTTGGTCAATACTTGGCAAGCTTTTAGGTTCAATGTATTCTTAATGATAGATACACTGACGTCCATTAGATGTCACTTACGAGCCATTGAGGGTAGGTTAAATGCTGGATTTCAACTGCAGGAACATTAAATGCTCAGTAAATGCCATATTTCAATTACGAATGGTACTTAGGATTAGTTTCTAAAGTTAAACAAATATCCGGTTTTGGAGATGACTATATGTCATCTTCCTAATCTTGAGTAAGAACTGAAGGACACCTTTTGCAACCCTATCATACCAAACTAGTGGCCCGAAGCTTCAAGGTCTTCTTTTTACATTTTATTTTTGAATTTCCTTGATAACTTAGTGATAGCAACCCTTGTTTAATACAAATCGGGAAATCCAGACAAAAGCTTCTCACTATTTTGAACCATTATACAAACCATTTGTAAGCATCCCGATGTTATCTAAAACCACTATGCTCACGATAGTCATGCTACTGACGGTATCAGTAGTTTAGGTATAAATTTTGTTGATTCAAAACACCTGCTATGCATGCGAATCAAATGGCGCCGCTGCCGGGGATGGTGCCGAACTACAGATGATGAGTTGATGGGTACTTGTAATCCTCATTACAAATATTGGTGACCTTTTAACCCTTTTTGAAGTTCATTGTTTAGAATTTAAAGTTTTTCCTTTACTAATGATCCCATTGCCAGTACAGTTTTTAATTATAATAGTCATTTTTTTTTTCAGCTAACACTGATCTTTTTGGCAAGCCCTATTTTTGCTCTTTGCTTTGTCTCTTTTTGTGTCACGGGTATTTATGCATCAATGGGATAGAGATATATCAAGTAGATTGCAAAGAGTTAGTACACCAATTGAACAAGGTTGTGGGAGTCAGTATAGCCCGCACTGCAGGTAGCCAGAGCTGGATCTTCCACACGAACGTGAGAAATTATTGAGTGCTCCCGGTGAATCCTACAACATATAAGTCGATGAGAGACCCGCATACGCCTCTGAGTGAGTGCACCTTCTTGCATCATACCACCTACGGATAATGTGGCAGTGAGACCCTACGGTACTTCCCACATACCACTGTGGAATGGAGAATGAAAATCCATATACGCATATCAGAGTTCGAGGAAGTTTGCCTGACTTTTAAAGAAGGTGTTAATCGACATGGACACAGCAAGCTGAAGGCATTCCCTTTGACAACTTTGAAAGACCAAGGCCTAGATTTGACTCCATTCATTTGTAGAGAACAATTAGAAATTGGGCCGATCTTGATGCTAAATTTTTGAAGAAATTTTGTTACAGCAGAGACCCGACAAATTAAAGGCGAATCTGCACTTTTCGACCTACGATAATGAGAAATTTTATCAGTGTTGGGAGAGATTCATGGAGACCATCAGTGCATGTCCACACCATGGGTTTTTTTTTTTTTTGATAACATGGATGCTTGTGAACCACTTTTATGATGGTATGTCTCGGTCGTGAAGCTGACTCACCCAGAAACCATGTGTGGGAGGGGACTTTACGACAGAACGGATAAACCATGAAATTTTTTAACTATGTAGCGAGAAACCTCAAAGGGGCATGGGATGGGCTGAATCGAGGCGAGAAAAGAATGAGGCCTTCAACCCATCAAAGGGGAGGAATTTATGCACTTTCGGAAGACACGGAGATGAAAGCAAAACCGACCACTTTGACCGAGAAGGTTGGAGGAGGCTCGAAATGAGAAATCAGCATGAAGTGCTGGCGGTGAATGAATTGCACGTATCTCGGCCCATTTGCTATAATTGTCGATCCAGTAGCCATCCTAGGAGCATTGTCTTGTAGTTCCTTCGAGTGAGGACTTAATGCAAGAGCATGCATGTCTTAGGCCAAATAAATACCCTCTGAATGTTCATATGGCGACACCTATAACCACTGGTGGAGGAATCATCCAAACCTATCATGGAAGCCAAAACCTCTCGCATATGCTCCCGAGAACCTGGCGTGGCCCGATAGCCTCCACCTTAACTTCTCTGTTGAGACGAGCCCGATTAAATTTAAGCAAGGTAGTGGGTACCTTTGTGGAGGAACAAAGATGTTGAATGTTGAGCTAATCGGAAAATTGAAATAGTAGACAGCTCACTCTGACAAGAGATTAGACAACATACGTGCGAGTTGCAAAGTTCCATTTCAAGGTTGTCCACAACCAGCGGTAGGGTCTTGAAAAGGAGATTCCCTTCGGACAATGAAACCCTAGGGGAATGCATGAGATAAGCTCTGCCAGTGATCCCAATGCAAGAATTGATGAAGTCAAAGCAGTAGTGACTTTGGAAGTGGTAAAGAACTGAGACCAGCTGTCCTAGAACCAACCAAGAAAGCTCCAACAGTGGTTGAACCACCCGATGAAGAACAACTAGTAGCAGGGGAAGAGGTGAAACCTGATGCTTGCCCCCTCGCCACGAGGCACTTTGAAAAAGGAAAAATTCGATTAACCAAGCGGGAAATTTTAGAGGTACTACGGCAAGTGAAGGTTAACATTCCTCTTCTTGACATGATCAAGCAAGTCCCCACGTATGCAAAATTTTTGAAGGACTTATGTACGGTTGATTAATGCCAAAAAAGTGCAATTTTGAACCCTATATTAGATAGGTTTTGAGTGCTTTTTGCGCATTAATCATGTCATTATACGAGTGAAGTGTTCGAGTCTTCTTAGTACCATATGCCATTTAAGAGGGTATTTTTGGTTACATTTGCAGGTGTTTGCGGCACTTTTGGAGTCAATCTCTCAAATGATGAATCATGAAGTGTGATCCCAATGTTCGGTCATCGACCAGCCCGAGAATCAATGAAAAACAAAGGCAAAGTGAAGAAAATTCGTGCAGTGGAAGGCGGGAGGCGAGAGCGGGGAACCCGAAATTTTCGCTAAACACTGCGAAATTTAGCTAAACTGCGAAAATTGCGCCGAGGTTTCGCAGCTATAGTTCGACAAAATGATAAATTCGCTAGATAGCCTTAGGTTTTAGCTAGGCCTTTGTTTAGAAAATACATGATTTAAGCTACTCACTACAATTTGTAGCTAGCTAAGCTAGCGAAGTGCACAGCTTAAGCGAAATTTCTATTTTTGCTATGCACGGTGATTTCGCTAGTTAAGCGAAAATCTCGACCTAAGCGAAATTTAATGCCTCGTCATGTTTTGTAATTAATGTCAAACCGACTCCCGAACTTGGTGTATTACTCTGTGTCCTTTAACTTAGCGAGTTGATAAGGTTTTTGTATTTTCATGTATTGGTGGCCTATATAAACCCCTCTTGTTTTGTAACCCGAAAGCGACAATTTGGGGGGAGAGAAAGATTTTTGTAAGTTTTCATTTTGTAAATAAAGTCTTATATTTCCTAATTAGGTTTGCTTTTCCTCTCTTCTCTCTCTCTTTCTCTCCCTTTCGGCTGCAAACACCCTCTTGAGGATGACAGCTCAAGAGATGTAACTAAGCCTCCCTTCTTGAAGAGGAAGGAAAGCTAGCTTGGTGAGGTGGGGCATAGGCATATTTGTCCTCTTTGCATATTAAAAGCTACAGGTGTTGTATTTATGGCCCTTATCTTCTCAAAATAGGGTTGCATAACATTGAATGTCATTAATTTGGCCAATACTCTCCATGCTTTAGGATCCAGTGCATATTCAGTGAGAGAGGTACTGTGATTCTTTAGATGGTCTTTACGAGCCTCTAAAATGATATTTATATGTTAGGATTTCTCAAATTAGGGTTGCATGGCATTTAATGTTATTGATTTGTGATACTCTCCATGCTTTAGGATACGAGTGCGCAATTAGTGATAGATGTCTTTGTTGTTAACTGGGATGGTCTTTCGTGAGCCTGCGAGATGATATTGGATGTTAGGGTTTCAAAACGGTAAAAGGGGCCATAGCGCATGCTACTTGTATTGACTCAAATGGGAGTTGTTTCCAGGGTGAGGTTTTCTAGTTAAACATAGGTCGGTTATGCCGGGGGTATAGGTTGCTTGTCATAACGCGAGGATAAAACCCGAGGACACTTGTTTGCTCTAACTTACCAAGTTAGTAACCTAAATCTTCAAAGTTAACTTTTCACAATTTATTTTCAGTTTTTACAATTTCTCAGTTTTCAACCTACTTCCCACTTTGTTTTTAAACAAATCAAGAGTCAAATAAGCCTTACCTTTATGCACTTATGCAAATCATTTTTAGGATGAAAACCCATCCCCGTGTTCGACCCTAGACCGTTATACTGCAGTAGCTTGACTCACGGCGGTAGTAAAACAGGTGTATATAAATTTTTGTTGATTTTAACAGCCTCTTTGTGGCGCGAATCAAATGGCGCGGATTCTTACCGTGGATAGTTATAGCCCACTAATGGTAAGTTGAAGTGTACTGGCCAGTCAACATCACAAGAGTGGAGGTAGCTAACTTTTTATCCTTTTTGTCGCTCCCGGTGCAGGAGCGCAGTTTGCTTCACTTTGTAGTAGCGCAGCATTTTGCTTTCTGATTCTGATTCTAAATTCTAGTAGTTAATTTAACCTTTTTGGCTTTGTTGTGCTCATTGTTGTCTCTAAATTTTATAGCAGTGTTTATGCGACGGTGGGATAAAGACACATCGGTGAATTGCATAGGATAAGTACACAATTTGACTGGCTAGTGAAGTCGGTGTACATCGCGATTCCATGGATCCCATACGGGCAGTGAGTCAACCCCGGGAACCCCCATAAATCTAAATGCCTATAGAACCGTGAGGGATCATCCACCCTCACAGGTGAGTGCCCAAATCTGTATCATTCCTCTAGCTGAAGATGTGCCGGTGAGGCCATATTTAAACCTCTACTCCCCACATATCATGGTATGGAAAATGAAAATCCATACACTCATATTAGGGATTTTGAGGAGTGCACTACCTTTAAAGGAAGGTATGATGGACATGGATTTGCGAAGCTAAAGGCATTTCCATTGACTCCTAAGGGCTGAGACGAATATGGCTCAACTCATTGAGGCTAGAACCATTAAGTGGGCTGAGCTGCAAGCTGAATTCCCTAAAGTTTTTCGGTGCTCATAAGACCCGATAATTTGAAAAGACAAATTTATACCTTTGCGGCTCGGGGTGGTGAGAGATTTTTATCGGTGTTGGGAGAAAGATTTATGGAAACCATCAGTGCATGCCCACATCATGGGTTTGACACTTGGATGTTGGTGAACCACTTCTATGGTGGTATGTCTCCTGCCATGAGGCAGCTTTTGGAAACCATGTGTGGAGGAGACTTTACGGCGAGTAAACATCGGATGAAGCCATGGATTTTTTTTTAAATTACGTGGTGAGGCTTCTAAGGGTTGGGATGAGCACAACCACATAAATTGGAAAGGATGGAGACCACTTGATTAACTCGAGGGTGGGATGTATACCTTTGCGGAAAATAGAGATGAAGGAGGCTAGGTTTCAGCCCTAGCGGGAAGTGGACTTGAAGAAGCAAGCGGCTCACAAGAGGTGCATGCGGTGGCCGAAAATCTGCAGTCCAATCCCCTTGCACCAATTCCAATCCACATTGCACCAATAGAACCATGTCACCGCATGGCCCTGCAGTGAAGGATTTGATGTCAGAATGTGCAAACACTGTAGGACAATACAAGCCACAACAATCCAATGCTCCATATGGTAATACCTACAATTCCAATTGGAGGAATCACCCTAATCTTGCATGGAGACCCAATCCCCCTCCTTATGTACCCCCAGGTGCCAAACCTCAGTTTGGTTTTCCACTCTGATCCTGGCAGTATCATCTGTCTTCTCTGTGGAAGCGAGCCATATTGAATTTGAGTAAAGTGGTAGGCAACTTTGTTGAGGAACAAAAAGGAATCAATGTGCAACTGGCACAAAGGATTGATGCTGTAGAAAGTACACTGAATAAGAGAATAGATGGGCTTGAGAGCAATCTAAACCAAAAAATTGACAACCTACGTGTTCGATCACGAGATCAATAAGTTGCTTGAAGTGCCTGAGAAAGGGAGGGTTTCCATCACAAACACTTCCAAATCCCGAGGGGAATTCATGAGGTAAGGGTCATCTAACAATTCGGGAATGGATGAAGTTAAGGGTTTTGTAATTACCTGAGAGTGGAAAGAAGTTGATCGACTATGCCACTTTGTTGAAGAACTGAGCGGGGAGAAGAATTGCATTACGAGCATATTCTCCTAAAGGAAGATTCAATGAAATACATATATCACCTCCATTTCCCACAAGCACTTAGAGGTAAAAGGCATCTCAACAAGCGGGCATTTTAGAAGTCTTAAGGCAAGTGAAGGTTAACATACCGCTTTGTTTGACATAATCAAACAAGATACTGCTTATGCAAAATTTTGAAAGATCTTTGCCGCGATTAAAAAGGGATTAGGCATTGAGAAGGAAGGCATTTCTCACCCCGAACATATCGGTGCCATAATTCAAAGTAAATATCTGTCAAATACAAAGATCTTGGATCTCCACAATTTCGATCCAATATTAATTTAGAATTGCATAGACAAATCATTGCTTGATTGCGGGCAGTGTGAACCTAATGCAGGTATTCGGTATCCTGACATCTAGGTTTAGGTGAACTTAAACCTACCAACATCACACTATCATTGGCCGATAGATCAGTGAAAATCCCTAAGGGGATAGTTGAGGATGTCCTTGTGAAATAGACAAATTCTACTACCCAGTAGATTTTGTAGTGCTTGACACTGAGCCAATTGCAAATGAACCCGATCATGTACCCGATCATCTTAGGAAGACCATTTCGGCCACGACCAATGCAATAATAAATTCTTAGAATGGAGTCATGCAACTCACATTTGGTAACATGACAGCGGAGTTAAACATCCTTTCCTTATGAACAACAAGCAAAATTTGTTAGAAACTAAAAAAATCAAATTTCCTGATGAAAGTGTTTCAATTGGTCGGTGTGCGGGGAAAACAAAGTGCCCGAGGTGCGAGGAGTGATCGGTCACGGGAGATGAAGAAGATTTGAGGTCTTGCCAACAACACTAGTTGCAAGCCAATTGCTCAATTCAAGCGCCATTCACGAGCAGTTCGACAATTGGCCCTGACATCTTGGAGCCAGCCCGAATCCTGCGTAGGTTGAGGAGATCATTCTCCATGACCCTTGAGCTAAATTTTGAGAATAGGCTGGTTGGGTGTTTCAATAAGCAGAGATTGCGGTTCACCATCATTTCTTTTGTTTTTAAGTTAGTAATTTAGTTAAGTTCAATTATTTTTAACAAACTTTTTAATTTAGTAATTTTTTAATATTTTAGTACTTTGTTTTATATAGTATAGTATTGTTTGTTAAATTTTATTTATAGTTTACATATTAAATTTTATAATAATAATTTTTTATATTAGTAATGTTTTAATTTAAAATTTTGGATTTGAGGAAAGTTAGCATGGCCAAGTCGCGGAAATGCTTCAGTGGGCGGGAGACCCTTCGGCTGCCGATAAATGTCTATATAAACGGGGAGGGTTTGCCCGAAATGCCGCCAGCCTCCTGTGAAAGCCTGTAGAAGCCACAGGTTCCATCAACTGCGCCGCCGTGGACCTTTGCCTGCCCGCGCGCCACCGTTAACCGTGATCGGGAGCCGGATGCGCGGGCCACCCAGTAGCTCTCGGCTGCTGTGCATTTCTTCTTAGAGCAGCGCACCTCTGTACGGCCGGTGGCGTAACAGGCCCGAGCTCCGCCTGCGCACGCCCATCACGGCCAGGTCAGCATCCCCCGGACTTGGCGTCAACGCGGCAGCGGTGAGCCTCCATTGTGTCGATTCGGGACTGCGGAGTACGGTTCGACTTTTGGTGCCACGTCGGCGTTTGATCGATTATCGAGCCTTGTTGGCTATCCGAGGAGGCGGTTTTATTTGCGGCCAGTGAGCCTTAGTTATGTCGGAGTTACCTTGGTGATTCGATCACCTCGAGAGAGCCTCGGTTAGAACCTTACAGGCCTGGCTATTTCCGGTGAGTCGAGCCTTTTCCGGTACTTTATTTCTCTCCGGTATGGTTGTTACTCGGGGTGGGTCCCGCGTCGACCTCGGGTGAGATTGGCCGCGCGCGAGAGGAGGCCCGGCTCCGATCCCGGTTCAGCGTCCGCAGTCCGGCCGATGCCGGGGCCTGCAGGATTCCGACGTTATCGAACGGATGGGACCGCCGGGCCCCATCACTGTGCCGGGAGGAGAGTTAGGGCCCAGGCCTCCCAGCGGGGCCCGCACATCGGGCCCAGGCGAGTCATCATCTTCTCGGCCTCCCCGTCACCCGATCGCGCATCGGCCGCCCGGCGACTTCATCACCACTGATTGTCTTTGCCTCGAGGATTCGGAGCGGTATTGAATTGGAACCCATTCGGGAATGCGACTCCTGCGCTGCGGAAGAGTTTCATCAGGAGTCATATTATGACGTCCCCACGCTGAGGGCTGACCCTAGATACTGGGAGTCTATGAGGTTGATCGAGGAGTATTCACTCCTACCTTTCATGACTCCGACCGTGATATTATCAAGTGGTGTTACAGTTCTACCGGCTCCCGTGACATCCGAGGAGAGGCAGTCCACATGAGCTTCAGTTCGTATCGATGGCCAGCCAAATTGTGCTCGAGCATTCGACATTTAGCGACTTTGGGCTGCTCATACCGCCAGCGCGAATTCGAGGAGGGATACGGATATTGGGCCCACCAGCCTCACGGGGAGATGAGGTCAGGACGCGGCGGGAAGACACCCGCTGTGGCGGTCAGGTATTCTGAGGAGGCGACTCATGTCGGATCTTTGGCGATTGACCACGTTCCGTGCAGGCCCTATTCCCTCTGCGGCGTGTGTGCGGAGGAGACCATCTGGAGGGCGCTTTTCTGCAGGATCTCGCGGGGGATTTTGGTTCAGCCCCTACGGTGGTAATGGCCTCTGTGTTGCGGGTTCGAGGAGAAGGTCCATCGGAAGGACTGGCTTGCAGTAGAGAGTCTTCCATTACTTATCTGCTGAAGCTCCTATGTTACGTTCTCGACATCTAGGATTCCCGGAGGGCTTGAGGGCTAGAGATGAGGGTCCGATGCCTATGGTGTATAAGTGAATGAATTGATGACTATGCCTGAGTCTCTTTCCACACATCTGACCACGGGACCGGAGGAGATGGGGTGGGGAGCTAAGGACCACCACACGGATGATATGCACAGCCCCCCCGACCCAGGAATTAGAGAGGGACTCCCATTCCCGAGATGGTTCACCTCCATCTCACTCCACGGACTACACATCGTATTGCGGCTGATACTCTGGCCCATCCTATTCGGGCGCACCATTCGCGAGATGCAGTCATGTCGGCCGAGAGAGATGGGCTGGTGTGATGGATGCTATCGCTCATTAGCATCTGCCCGAGGCAACCGGGATCGAAGGTTGGCCCGGTGCCATTCCGACCGCAGTTATGACCCACCTGGGTCTTCCTCATGTTCTGGTCGGAGAAGACCCACCACGGCTGCATGCTTCTTTGGATGTTACATTTGCGACAGCGGCGGTTTGAACCCGCCCGCCCGCGCGCGCGGCGTGAGGTGGTTGGAGTCATGATTTTGTATAGTTATCAGCTTTATCAAGCGCCTCACCCGATCTTGATTAGGATTTATGTATTAGCCATAGTAGGCAGTGATATTTTTATGTTTAGCTTTGTATTCATGTATTAGCCATTTTGGCTATATCAAAAGCTATTCAGTTTATATATTTACAACTTTTTGTACATATCATGTTTTGTGCCTTTACTAGGTGTAAATGTTTTTCTTTTCAACTGAACAATTGGTGCTACAATTGGACAATTGAATTGCTTCATGTTGGAAAAATTGAATCACTGTTGTCACCTACATGTTAGAACAAATTCCATGCTTGAAGCGATTTTTGGTCACTTACAGGTTCCGGTATGCTCGACTTGAAATTTCTCCATATATAGATTCTCTTGCACTCCAGATTATTTCAATAGAGAATTTTATTGAATTTGTTTGCTTCCTTTAAGCTTTGCATAGTGGCACGAAGCATGTTGGCAGCTTAGGATAGGTTTACGTACCCACGGGTTGAAGACCCGATAGATCTTCGAAAAGGAAAAGAAAAGAAAAAGAAAAAGAAAAAGCAAAAAGAAAAAGAGAAATAAAGTCATGAAGTTTTGCCTTGAAACCCGAGCACGGTCCGCGGGGTGTATGGCGAAAGCCTTTGAAACCCGATGCCCTAAGCCTTAATTGGTTGAGAGTCATCGATTTAGTGTTTGTTACATGGGTGGATAGGTAGAGTCTAACGAATTGTAGGTGCTTGATTTTCGAAGTCATTCGGTCAGGGAAGAGCTTTAGAGTTTGTGGTCGAGAAAGATCCTTTTGAAAAACTGATGCCCTAAGCCTTAGTGGTTGGGTCAATCGGTGGTTCCCAGTTACCACGGACTTTGGTGAAGTCAGATTTTAAGCATTGCATCTACAAATATAGTTGAAAAAGAAAGAAAAGTGTGACTAACCCTATCTAGGTTGTTCAACAGCTTAAGGCCATGTCAGTGCTAAGTTGGGGGGAGGAGACAAATTTTGCAATTTATTGGCTTAATCTGGTTACATAAAGAACCATTAGACTTAGGTGGAAATTCAAGTTGAGAATCATGGAACCAGTTTTGACCTGAAATTGTTCTCTTATGATTTTGCTTCTTTTATATCGGTTTTCAAATTTGATATCAATTGTTCAATTTAAAGTATTGTTTATATGTACATAAACCTTTTTGAATCATAACCTTTTTGAAAATCACCACATGCATCTCCTTTTTATTTTGCATTGCTAAGGGACTAGCAGCGTTTCGGTTAAGGTGTGATTAATGCCCCGAAAAGTGCAATTTTTGAACCATATTAGATAGGTTTAGAGTGCTTTTTGCTTTCATTAATCATGTCATTCTCTGATGAAGTGTTAGTCTTCTTAGTACCACTTATGCCATTTAAGAGGGTATTTTTGGTTGTTTGCGGTGTTTTGGCACTTTGAGTCCAATCCGAATGAATGATGAATCATGAAGTGTGATCCCAATGTTCAGTCATCAACCAGCCCAAGAATCAATGAGAAAACAAAGGCAAAGTGAAGAAAATTCGATGCAGTGGAAGGCAGGAGGCAAGAGCAGGAACCCAGAAATTTTCGCTAAACTTGCGAAAATTTCGCTAAACTGCGAAAAATTTAAGGTTTAGCCGAAAATATTCCTGGGATTCAGCGAAAATGACAAATTTAAGCTAGATGACACGGTTTCGCTAGGCAATTTTTAGCGAAAATACATGATTTAAGCTACTCACTACAATTTCGCTAGCTAAGCCCGAAATTACACACGACTAGTAGAAATTTCCTATTTAGCTATGCTGGTGATTTCGCTAGTTTAGCGAAATTCTTGACCTATCAGCGAGGAATTTAATCTATAAATAATGTTTGTAATTAATGTGACAAATATAAAAAGCTTGGTGCTGTGCTGTTGATATTTAACTTAATGAGATTGATGTGAGTTTTTGTTATTTTCATGTATTGAGATGGCCTATATAACGCCCCTCTTGTTTGTAACCGAAAGCAACAATTGGGGAGAGAAGATTTTTGTAAGTTTTCATTTTGCTAAATAAAGTCTTATGTTTCTAATTAGGTTTTGCTTTTCTCTCTCTTCTCTTTCACTTTCTCTCACTTTCTATTTCAACACCCCTCTTGAGGATGACAACTGAGAGATGTGGCTAAAGCCTCCTTAACAAGAGGAAGGAAGCTAGCTTGGTGGTGGGGCATAGGCATGTTGTCTCTTGTATTAAAAACTACAGATCATTGTATTTATGACCCTTATCTTCTCAAAATGGGTTGCATAACATTGAATATGTCATTAATTTGGCCAATACTCCATGCTTTAGGATCCAGTGCATTGAATTGAGAGATGTGTGGATTCTTTGATGAATGGAGCCTCTAAAAATATTTATATGTTGGGATTTCTCGAATTGGGTTGCATAGCATTTAATGTTGATTTGGCCAATACTCTCCATGCTTTATGATACAGTGCATAATTAGTGATAGATGTACTGTTGTTCTTTAGATGGTCTTCTGAGCCTCGGGATTGTGTTAGAATGTTTGAGGTTTCAAGCGAGTAAAGGGGCCATAGCGCATGCTACTTTGTGGTAACAAATAAGGGGAGTTAATTTCCAAGGAGTGAGGTTTGCTGATTAAACAGATCTGGGTTATGCGGGGTTGCCAGGTTGCTTGTCATAACGCGAGGATAAACCGGGAACTTGTTTGCTCACAACACCAAGTTAGTAACCTGAAATATCTTCAAAGTTAACTTTTGCAAATTTATTTTAGGTTTTTACAATTTTTAGGTTTTCACTCTTCCCTTGTTTTTAAAGCAAATCAGTCCAAATAGAAGCACTTTGCTTTATACTTATGCAAATCTGTTTATAGGATGAAAGCCTCTTAGTATTCGAGTACAGACCACTATCTTTACTGGAGAGTGGCTCAGGCTACGTAGTGTGGGCACAGGTAATATAAATTTTGTTGATTTTAGCTCTCGACTCTTTGTGCCTGAATCAGAAAGAGCTAATGTGAATAAAAAAAGGCCTTTTTGGCCCAGAGCAAGTGAGTGCAAGGAACTCTGTGATGTATAAGGACCAGGGGATGTCCTACAATCTGGGTTAATATCGGGAGCACTTGTGTAGAAAAGCACTACTAGACTTGGAGCTAGTGTGAACCCTCTTTGCCCGTATTCCATGCCTGGCCAGGCTGCTTAGGTTGGGAGAAATTTGAAGCCCACTTCCATCCTACTTGTCTCTAGTCGATGGGTCTATTAAAAATACCCCAGGGGACCATTGAGGATGTTTTAATACAAGTGGACAAATTCTACTACCCGGTGGATTTTAATGGCTACTTGGCTGTAACCCGATTCTGGTGGGGGCTAACCATGTACCCATCATATTGGGAAGGCCATTCTTGGCTACTTCGAATGCCATTATAAATTGCGAAATGGGGTTATGCAACTCACCTTTGGGAATATGACTTTGGAACTCAATATCTTCCATTTGAGTAAAAGGCATATGCAACCAGTGGAGGATGATTGTGAAGAAGTGCGCATAATGAATCTGATTCTTTAGAGCATTTTTAATGAGGAAGCAAGGTGCAGATGTGCTAACCCGGGAGTTGTTTGATTGCAGAAGAGCAACAATAACACTCAATGCATGAGCAACTGCGGGTCTATTTGGAGAAAAAATTGGAAGTCACACTTCTTGTTTGTAGAAGAAGGAATCTTTCCAGTATTTGGATCTCAAGCCACTGTTGAATTAAAAATATGTATTTTGAAGAAACAAGATTATCTGTTGTAATATCGTCCTTTGCCCTAACCACACTCGAATGGGAGGACAATGTTGCACCTCCTCTCCAGAGATGAACAAGCAAGCCTTGGGGTGGAAAATTTCGATTTTAAAAAAGGCATCAGCCCGACAATGCACCCACCGTTGTTTAGAAGAAGAATTCTCTAAAATTTGTTAGGCGTACCTGGGAGTTGAATCCTCACATGCGGAAGTATGGTTTGGATGAAGTCCTGAAGTTCTTTATGGCTGGTATCATTACCCCAATATCTAATAGCACTTGGTGGCCCAACCTAGGTGGTGCCAGTGAGGGGTGTTGCTTGTTAAAGGAAAAGAGGTGAGGATGTGTCTACCACTTACCGGGGATGGAGGGAGTATGCATGTATAGTGATTACCCCGGGCTCAATCTGTGGCTGAAAGATCACTCCACGCCCTTCATTGGGTGGCTTGAGAGAGTTTTGCAGGCACCCATTCTCTCTTTGCTTTTAGATGGGTGTCGGGGTACTTTCAGATAGTGATAGCACCGGAGGATCAAGAAAATACCACCTTCACTTGTCCATTTGGAACTTATGCTTATAGAAGGATGCCTTTTGGTCTTTGCAGCACACATACCTTCCTGGATGTATGCTTGAGCATATTCAGGCGCGATATGGTGGGCACATAATGGAAAATCTACATGGATGACATCCTTTATTATCTGGGTTATTTTGAAGAATGTCTGTTAATCTTGAAGTTGTCCACCGCAGGCATGCATTGAAAAGCGGGTGCTTAAATGGGAGAGAATTCCATTTTATGAGTGGTAGAGATTGTGCTAGGGCATGTCATTTCAATAGGGAATGAAGTTGACAAGGGAAAAAATTGAACTTATTTTCCAAAGCTGCCTTCTCGGCGGAATGTAAAAAGCGGTTGGCAGTTACTTGAGCCATTCGAGGCTTTCTGAATTTATCAAGACTTTTCGAAAGTTGCTGGCCCCTCTATAGGCTGGAGAAAGATGCTAAATTTGCTTGGGATGGAGGCGCGGAAAGGCTTTGAAGAGTTGAAGTCCCATTTGACCGCTGCACCCGATAGTAAGGGCGCAAATTGTGATTGCGCACTGAGAGGGTGATGTGATCTGAAGTGATCTCTTTCATTATAGAGCGAGTTCTTGGCCCAAAGAAGGTACAGAGAAAATAACATATGGTCTATTATGCAAAGCAAAAGCCTTGAATGAAGCACAAAGAAGGAACTACACTACTACAGAAGAATTGTTAGCATTGGTCTATGCCTTGAATAAATTCGAAGAGCATACTTGGTTGGGGTACGATATAGTCATTATTACAGATCATTTCCACTTTGAAATATCTCTAACCGTAATGCCAAGGCAAGACTTATCCGATGGGTTCTTCTGCTTCAGAAATTCAATTTGCAAATTAAGGACAAAAAGGGGGTAGAGAATGTTGTGGTAGACCATCTTTCGGACCAACCCATAGCCATGACGCTCACTGGCCCCAGTAATGATGAATTTCTTTGAAAAGTCTCTAATGCGGTTGGAGAATGCTCTTGGTATGCTCACATTGCCAATTTCCTATGGCGGGAGAAAGCTCAGCGATTGGAAAGAACAAGATGGAAGTATTTCACGAAGATCCATTCCTATTATTGGGAAGAAACTTTCTTGTTTAAATACTATGCGGTCGAGATAATTAGGAAGTGTGTGCACGAAGAGAGCAACGGGGAAATTCTAAGCCCTTGCCATGGAGTACCTTTAAGTGGTCACTTTGGCATGCTTCCCGAAGACAAAAAAACAAGGTGCCGCGGTACCGGGTTTCTACCGCCTTCTTTCAGCAGTTTACCAAATGTGCTTTAGTATGTGATAATGCAAAGGCTTAAAATCGTTTCATTATATGATGCCTCTAAACCCAATTTTAGTAGTCAGCTATCTGATGTTCGGGGGCATCGATTTTATATGACCTTCCCTACATTCAGGCGGGCATGCATGGTATATTACTAAGTACTATGTGGATCAAAGTTATTTGGTAACTCTGAAACCAATGACCACAGTAGCGGTGCTCCACCCTGAAGGCAACATCTTTTCAGTTCGGGGTACCAAAAGCTATTTATTAAGGATAGATCTATACTGCACAAACCTTTCAAAGCCTCATGGCTAAATATGGGTGCTTTAAACATAAAGCGGCTACCCTTACCATCCAAACAAGTAGTCATAGCTTGTCAATAGGGAGATAAAGACCATTCAGGTGGTGAACAGCAACAGAAAAGATTGGTCCCTCAAATTGCTTGATTCACTGTGGGCCTATAGAACAACTTTCAAAATGATTCTTGGAATGTCCCCTTATCGTTTGGTCTATGGCAAGGCATGCCATCTTCCAGTGGAAATCGAGTACAAAGCATGGTGGGCAATCGAGCGAATAGTTTAAGTAGAGTACAGATAAGATTCCTTGATCTCGATGAGTTAGAGGAACTACGAAATGATGCCTATGAACTGAAGATTGCAAAGGAAAAGATGAAAAAATGGCATGATCGGATGATAACAGAGGTACCAAAGGGGGACCAAGTCCTCTGTATGATTCAAACTCCACCTTTTAAAGGCTTAAATCGGATGATCGGACCATTCATCATTCATCAGGCGTACCTCGATAGCTCATTAGGTCGCTCGACAAAGGATAATAGAGTGCTCAAGGTCAGTAGGCGAAGTGAAGCCTATGCTACACAACACTCTGAATGAGGAGGAGATTCCCTCCTTGATCTTCTATGACAGAGACAGTCCACCGCCCTTTATTTGGTTTAGTCTCCACTGAGACAGCGCAACTCGAAATTTTGGTTTAGTTTTTGGTCAGTTTTAGTTAATTTCAGTTTTAGTATTTTTTTTTTTAGTTTTGTTTTAAAACCTTTTTATATATATAATCAATTGTTTCATTTATTTTATTTTAATTTATTTTATTTTAATTTATTTTAATTTATTTATATTTTTTTTGTTTTAATTTTGCAGGATAAATGTTGGTGCAGGTGATTTGTATAAGCGAAATTTTCACCTGCGACTTTCGGTTGCACAGGGACTCTTCAAATGCCCAAGCTCCATTAAAGCCCCATCCCCCTGATTCGTGCCACAATAGGGTGATCCAAAGTCAACAAAATTTGTATCCTAAATTTCACTCCTCTTTATGCATTAGTCAGAAACTCTTTGCAATATAGCGGTTCTAGGGTCGAACACGAGGGGATGGGTTTTCGTGCACAAATGACGTATCATGATTCAAAATGGTGAGGCTTTAATTTGGATTTCGGATTTGCATTAAAATTGTGGTTGTTGTTGTCACTAAGCTAGCGACGGTTAAATAAGATGTAAAAAAGACCTTGAAGTTTGGGTCACTAATTTGGTATGATGGGGTTGTAGAGGTGTCCTTGGGTTATTTCCTCGCATTAGGGAAAATGACATATAGTCGTTTCCAAAACTGGATCTTTATTTAACTTTAAACAACACCCTTTAGTAACATTCCTATTTGAACCATGGCATTTTCTTGAGACATTTAATGTTCTGATTGAGAAAATAAAGCATTCTTAGGAGTTGTTAGTAAGTAAATGACATCTAATGGATGTCAGTATCTACCATTAAGAATACCTTGAACCCCTAAAGCATGCAGTATTGACCAAATAAAAATACATTAAATAGCATTTAAACCTTGTTTGGAAAGTTTGAAACACAAATACGCAGTACCTGCTTCATGAAAACAGAGGAACACCTGCAAACCCACTTCAACTAACCTAGCAACCCTCCTCTTCAAGGTTTTGAGGCTTAGCTAAACATCCTTTGAGTTGTCATCCTCAAAGGGGTGTGTTTCAGCGGCCCTAGAAAATGAGAAGAAAGATGAGAGAGAGAGAAAATGGGAGCAGAAACAAGGGCGTAAATGAAAAATGCGTGAAATCAATAAGCTAGGATTACAAAATGTTCATAACATGGCTTATATAGCCCCACAAACATGCGAAAATACCAAACTAACCTAAATAATAGGATTACATTGAGGGCAAAGGGGGAATTAATCAAAACGGAGTTGTTTTGATCACAAAAACAAGATGCAGAATTTTCACTATGCACAGTAATTTTCGCTATGATAGCGAAAGATTCGCCTATGATAACAAAAAATTCATATCGCGCGAAATTTTACCTATCATAGCGAAAATTCAACTATAGTGAAAATTGAATATTTCGCTATGATTGTAATTTTGCTATGATAGCGAAGTCACTATCATAAGCGAAATTTAAGCCTATATGAAATTCCCGAACTATAAACGAGAATTTATTATCATTGCAAAAATTTAAGCTAATACCTTGAAATTGCCAATCTTCTCTTCTTTGCTTCTGCATCCTCCATTTGCATTATGAGATCTTCGGCTTGCTGTTCTTTATCGGAGCTCGATGAAATCAGCGAATTCATACGAACTTCGGCATAAATTAGCACAATTTCGATTCCAAGCATTAAATGATGGTAAAGGTTTACGAAACACCGCAAAACTACAAACAACCTCAAAACAAAATGGTGTACTAATCGGACCTGCACATGTCAATCGGCTTAATTAATATGATTAGTAGTAAAAGCACTCAAGCTTATCTTAAATGGGACTCAACGACACTTTTGGGTACTAATCACACCCCCCAATCGACACATTGCTAGTCCCTTAGCAATGCTAAAAATAATAAAGGGTATGCAGGCTATGCTTTTGCAAAAAGAGTATTCTATTCAAAAAGTGTGTGTACAAGTGAGGCTTTACCTTCAGTATGAAAAATTTGGACTCTATACAAAAACCATCATGAGAGGAGGCAGTTTCGAGGGCGACATCGATTCAAGGAGTCAGCACAGACTTCCACCTAAAATCTAAGAGATGTTTTTAAATTTAACCGGGTTTGAACCAATAAGTTGCTAAGCTATTCCACAACGAGCCTCTTGCCGGGACCTTAAATGCAATGACCTAAATAGATTCGGTTACACTCTTATTTCTTACTTAGATTGTAATGTAGGGTGCAATGCACAACTGACTACACTAAAGTCCACGTGCTTGAGGGTCTGGATGACTCCCGACCAATTAAGGTTTTAGGGCATCAAGTCGAAAGAATCGTCGACCTTGCTAACTCTTGGGCTTCGCGGACTTGAATGAATTCAAAGTCCAGCACCTACAACTCACCGCTCTACCCACATCCACACAGTGTAGCGAACACAAAGTCGGTGAGCTCCTGACCGGTGAAGGTTTAGGGCCACTTGCCCAGGGCTTTAAAGGCATTCGCCATATACCCCTTGGACCGTGTTCGAGTTTTAAGGTAAAGTGTCACGGCTTTCTATTCTCTTTTCTTCTTTCTTTTTCTTTTTTCTTTTTCCTTTTCATTTGGAAGACTTCATTGGTCTTCATTTATTGGAGTAACATAAACGTATGGGTCGTCAACAAATCTAAGGCCGATTTTGCAAAGTAGAAAGAGGTATACAACTTCTCAACTTATTGATGAAAACTGATGTGCACTGTGTGTGATTAGCTAAAGGCGGATGGACAAGGTTGAATACTTTGGAATTTCAACCAACTAAAAACGTAATCATGCATGGAACTATTCTAGCATTATGGTATACGGTGCTTTCAATATTTCAAATCAAGGTAGACGAAACATAAAAATATGGAAATTGAAAAAATGGTTTGCTAAAGTGTAGAAAAATGTAAATACTACTATAAAGCTTTTGATATTACCAAAGTGGCTAGTACAAGCTTAACATAGCTAAACACAACAAAAAGATCACTGCCTACTATTGGCTAATACATACATCCTAAATAATCCTATACAAAATAAGTAGGCGTTGATAAGTAACCAAAACAAAATGTGATGAATGACACTTCCAACTCTAACTTTTCCTCCCAGCCAAAGTATAACCATGTCTCTACTGGGTAGGGATCGGAAAGCTAGAGAAGGGAGTGCGAGCCACCTCACTCTTATTGGTGGTGTAGGCGTAGGCGATCCCGAAGAGCTACTACCGGCGGCTGCCAGCATATCCAAGGAGGCTGCGAAAACGGATACGGCGGACTGATCACGAGTAGTGGGTTGTGTAGGCTACATCCTTATTTGTGTGAGCTAGAGGTGGCTCGGGATGCGAAGAGCATGTGCATGATTCTGCGCGAGAGTGACTTTGACTAGGGCCATCCGCTCGCCAGCGATACTGAGTAGTGCGCAGAGTGCTCATGCTGGCGTCCATAACGACCGAGATAACTCTAGAGCGCGGGGGATATGCTCTGCAGTGACGCTGCGATGTGGAGGATGGGCCAGCGGATCTGGAGGCCCGGGGCGGCCGGGAGGTGGGCCCAGGTGAATCTGGAATTGAGGTCTTCTCCCACCTCCACCTGCAGGGCAGTACTTTCCTTTCGGTGGGTCCCACTCTGTGATATCATTCGCCTCCTCCTGTTCTTGTGAAGAATGGAGAGTGGCATATATAAAGACCGCTCGATGGATAAAACGAGGACAACTCACATACGCTCTATACGTGGATCTTGGGAACCTAGATGCTCTGGAGCGGCTCGACAACCTCGGCATCAATGAGGGGAAAAGAAACCTGCAGCGAGCCAGGTCCTTACGGTGGACCTTCTCCTCGAAGTGTAATAACGTGGTCATGACGAGGCTCGGGAGGAATTTGGGCCCAAAATCCCTCGGATATATCTGACTCTGGAGCCTCGAGTATAGTTCCCTGCGTTGTACATAATCTTGAAGTAGAATAGAATGAATTAGAAGTACATGAGTGATTCGTGCCACGGTAGGGTGATCGAGGAATCAAAAATATTTGTTTCTATACTCCTCTACTGCGAAGTAGTCAAACTCTTTATGATTATGAGGTCTAGGGTCGAACACGGGGATGGGTTTTCATCTCACGAATGATTCGCATTAATGTTTGAAAATGGTGAGACTTTTGTTTGGATTTTCGTATTTGATTAAAAATAGGGGAGTTGGTTGTTCATTGGATAACTGAAATAGCTTAAACTAAAAGTGTGAAATGGTAACCTTGAAGGCTTGGGTCACTAGCTTGATAACATGGGGCTATTGAAGTGTCCTCGGGTTATTTCCTCGCATTAGGGCAATTGACATATAGTCAAAGCCAAAATCGGATGTTTAACTATAAAACCTAACCCTAAAACCACTCCTATTTGAGTCGAAGCCAAATATTAAGCATTCAAAGTCCCATTAGGTTTTGAAACCCTGAACAGCCTCATTTCAATGGCTCGTAAATGCCATCTAAGAATTCCAGTGCATCTACCATTAGAATGCACTTGAACCACTAGAAATCATGCAAATATTGTGAAAAGGAAAGACATTAAATGGCCTTAGACCCTAGTTTGGAAAGTTTGGAACCATAAATGCAGTACCTGTAACATTTAAAGCATGAGGACAACTTACAGCGGCCCCAAAACCAATTTAGCAACCCTCCTCCTCAAGGCTATGAGGCTTAGCCAAGCATCCCTTGAGTTGTCATCCTTAAGGGGTGTGTTTGGCACCCGAGAAAATGAGAGAAGAGAGAAGAGAGCAAAGTAAACCTAAAATGAAAAATTTGCGAAGCGTATTGATGGAAAAGTTTCTTAGGGTTACAAAAATATGAGGGCTTATACTTGAGCCAAAGTGTGAAAATACAAAAATGCACAAATATGAGAATTCACATGGGATCAAATGGTAATTTGCAAAAAACGTGGTCGTTTGGAATCAAAAATACCAAAAACACAGGCTGAGCAATTTCGCTATGCAACAAATTTCGCTAGCATAGCGAAAATTTCGCTATGTTAGCGAAATTCCACAGAGATAGCGAAATTGAGAATTTTCGCTACGAATGGTAAATTTCGCTAGCTAGCAAAATTTCTCTAGCCTAGCGAAATTTTCACATAGCGAAAATTTCGCTAGGATTCTGAAATTTTAACGATCATAAGCGAATTCTGGCTTGCTCCTTCTTCTGTTTCTTCTCACTGCACTTTTATTCATCACTTTGCCTTCAATCTTTCAACCCCATCTTGACATTTCATCGCCTCGGCTTGGTGAAGTAGAGGATTCTCGCATTTGGCACCAATAAGAAACCAAGCTTGGTGAAGTTCCCAAGACTGCCAAAACTATCAAAACATCTCGAAAACAAATCGAGAGCGCTAAGTGGACATGCACGACAATTGGCTTGGTCATATGATTAGTGCGCCTGGCTTACTCAAACCTATCTTGAATAGTGCTCAAAATAGCACTTTTTGGGCACTAATCACCCCCCAGAGCCGTTGCTAGTCCTTAGCAATGCTAAAACAATAAAGGTATGCATCTTTGTGCTTTTAGAAAAAAAGTGTATGCGTTCAAAAAAGTGTATGTATAGATAGGCTTGCCGCTAAAATGAATTAATTTACACCTGTTCAAAAACCGACATGAAAGAAGCAAAAAACCATATAGAACTAGTTTTAGGTCAACTTATTGGATCAAGGAAATCAACCTTATTTCCACCAAAATCTAATTGTTCTTAAGGTAACCAGGTTGAGCCAATAAATTGCGAAGCTATTCCCTCCCCTGACCTAGCTCTTTTGCCATGGCCTTAAGCGTGACTAGCCTAAATGGGACTAGCTACCTCTTATTTCTTCCTTGATTGCAATATAGGGTGTAATGCTAAGCTTCGACTTCACCAAGGTCGGGTGTAGCGGGTCCATGATGACTCCCAACCGATTAGGTTTAAGGCATCAGGCAAAAGGATCAATGACCACAAACTCTGCGGGGGCTTCACCGGACTCGAATGACCCGAGGAATTAAGCACCTCCTGACATGCTAAACTCTGCCCATCCACGAGTGTAACGAACACTAGTCGATGACTCCCAACCACTTAAGGTTTAGGCATCGGGCTTTAAAAACTTCCGCCATATACCCCTCGGGCCAGGTGTTCGGGTTTCAAAATGACGTCATGGCTTTTATTCTTCTTTTTCTTCTTTTCTTTTAACTTTTGCTTTTCTTTTCTTTTTCATATGGAGAGGAACTATTGGTCTTCATACATGAGTGTCCTGAGCCTATTATGGGTCGATCAACAAATTTAAGGTCGGCTTTACAAAGTGGAAAGGGTATATAGCTTCTCAACCTATGAGTGGCTTAAGTGCGGTGTGTGTGAATTAGCTAAAGAATGTTCAAGGTTGAATATCTTTGAAACCTCAATTGACCAAAAACTAAATAAAGCATGGAATTGTTCTAACATTAAGGTAACATACAGGGCTTCAATTTCTCAACTAAAGGCAAGAGTAGATACACAAAATGAAGACACAAAAGTGATTTGCAAAAGTGTAGTAAACTGTAAATAATGCTATAAAGCTTTTGATATAACCAAAATGGCTAATACATGCTTAATATAGCTAAACATAACAAAAGTATCCATGCCTACTATTGGCTAATACATGAACCCTATATAAAATGAGTAGATGATTGATAAAGTTGAGAAAAAGCTGTCTGAAAACATGATAGAAGACACTCTAACTCTAACTTTTCCTCCCGACCAAAGTATAGACATGTCATAGGGATAGGAAAGTTGAGGCGATAGTGGACCACCTCACTCTCTCGGGGTGGTGGATGCGAGGCTGCTCTTCTTTGTCGGCATGTCTAGGGCTCTTTGTTGTGGGCTCATCTCGATGTGTAGGCACGGAGGCGGAGGCAGGGTGACTCATGATACGAAGAGACATGGTATGACAATGCTCTAAAGTGTGGTCTTAGCTCGGGCCAATCTACGGTCCATCGATGCACGTGTAGTAGCCAATGGAAGCAGACGGCATCCATGTACTGCTAGCTCCCTCGGGCGACATGAACATGCTCAGGAGAATCTTGCGTTGTATATGTGGTGGAGGTGTCATCGAGTGGGGCGAAGGAGGGGTGGAGGAGACAAATCTGGCATTAGGCTCCTCTCCACCTCTAGCTCTACCTCAGGAACAGGATCATCTCCCCTTGGGGGATCCTCTGCTCCCTCATCTGGCACCTCCTCCTGGTCCTGCTGTTGGAGGAGAAAAGAGATCGGCATAACCAAGGATCGCTCCATGGACAGGACCTGAGGGCATCTGATCCTCCTCTCAATACAGGGCTCCTCTGGGAATCCCAAATGCTCCAGGACCTGGCTCAATAGTCGCGACATCAACAAGGGTAGACCCTCAGCTCGAGCCAGGCCCTTGCGGTGGACCTTATCCTCCAAGTGTAGCAGGGCGGCCATAACTAGCTCAGAGGGACTGAACCAGAATCCCTATGAGATTCGATTACAGGCTCTAGTGTGGCTCCCTACTTGGCCCGAATGTAAGTCTTGCGGCGGGAACAAGCTGTCGAGGCAAGTGGTCCACGGGAAGCATTTGAGGCGGGGCGCCTACGAAAGAGTCTTAGGTCCAGCTAAGTGAGTATCTCAAGCGAGACGGAGTAAACCATCTCCTCTGTGACGGTTATGGCTAATCCGTGTACGAGAATTGGCGGCTACGTTAACAGGCCTAAAGCATTTGAAATGTCCGCGCTCGGAGTACTCCCGGTCGATCGTCAATAGTGAATCGGAGCTCCATCGGACTCGGCACTCCCCGGGAAGTCAATTGGTAGGCGAAGCACCGCGAAATTATCGAGCTATTCTTGATTATGCATGAGCAGCCTTGAGAATCTTGTGTGATCAGTCTCATGGTCATCCCGGAAGTGTGCGGTCAATGTTGGCATGTCGTCAAATGACTCTCCATGAAAATTACAGGCGCGCCAAATCATTCCCGATATCAGGGTCCCAAATAAACAATGGCTAGCCTGATCCTAGAGGTGGCGATAGGCGGAGCGATGAGCTCTCCCTGCGCTGCGAGGAAGGTGATGCATTTGAGGCCTAGATGATGAGGACTCCCCCGGGCCTGATGTCCGAGCCAGCTTGGAGGCCCGGACCCTCTTGGATAGTCTCTACGAGCCTTAGGGGAGGGCCAGGGTCCGTCAGCAATGCGATACCTCCTGAACCCCTGCGGCTCCTATGGGACTGTAGCTGTAGCTGGGGCCTGCTCCTCCTGCTCTGGAGTGCTAAATCTAACTCTGGGCCTGAGGCGGGACCCACCCTTGGTACGTACCATATCTGTAGTCAGAAAAGGAAGGCAGTAGGGCTCACGGCTGGGAGTGGCAGTGCTGCATCACGCCCGAGCTGGACCCGGGGCTCGGCGAACCAAGGCAAACCACGGCTAGGCTAGGGCAAGAGCGGGGCGCGGAGTGCAGCCGGTGTGGTGTGGGAAACAGCGGCCTTGAGCGGGTTTGGAAGCAGCGAGGCTATGGACCAGCTGAGCAAAGGCTCGGCGATGCGGTGCGGGCTCGGGGCTACACGACCAGATGGCTAGCGGGAACACTACAATGAGACGGTGCGCTAGGGCGGGCGCCGGCCCGTACTAGGCCTCTGAGTGGGCGACGGTGTGATGGGAGACAGGGCACGAACAGGGGAGGCTCCGCTGGGGCTCACGGCCGGTGGCTCAGGGGGGAGGGGCTTTTGGAAATGTGACTGGAAATGAGGCCCCCCCTCCCCCCTTCCTTTTTATAAAGAAATTTGTGAGGTGGCTAGAGCCTGCGGGCCAATTCGCTATAATAGTGAGAATCACATGCTTGGACTCACCAAATAAAAAAATTAAAGAATTTGATTTAGGCAAATTAAGAACAAAAATCAACAATATTTATTATTTTAACAAAACCTAAAATAAAATTAAATTTAGGCTAGTTAAAAGGAAAGTTGCTAAAGCAGGGTTACTAAAAATGGCCTAAAATGAAAATTAAACAATCTAATAAAATAAAAAAATTTGAGCTGTAATTTGGTTCAGTGAATACCGAACCAGCAATTCAGCGGTTACTCATGGAGGGTCAAGGAGGAGCTCCTTAACCCGGCGGTGAACGTCTTTGCGGCCTTCATCTTGGTCCATTCTTGTTGATTTTCTTCTCACTGGGTGATTTTGGGCCGACGATTGCTGCGAAATTGGTTGTGATGACAACTCCCGATCAATGCTTCATCTTGGTTAGCTAATTCTTGCGAATTTATGGACCTTTGGCTTCCTGCATTACGACCAGTGGCGGACATCGCTTCCTTCCCTTATCACCTTCCAGGCTTGTGCTTGTGTGACTCGAGTGAAAAATGTTGGCTCGATGTCATGTTACCAAATGTAGATGCATTACTCCATTTCGGCAATTGATGATTACGTGGCGTGGCCAAAATGGTCTTCAGGGATAATTGGCACATGATTGGGCCCACTTGCTAATGGCTCGGTATCAAGCAACGCAAAGTGCTGAGGTAGTAGAATTTGTCTACCTTCTGACACATCTCAGCTATTCCTTAGGAATCTTATTTGTCTATCGGCCCGATGACAAAGTGATGTTGGTAGGTTTAAGTTCTCCCTAAAGCCTAACTCCTTATACCTTGAGTATGGAAGTAGGTTTTACCTTGGCCTAAATCTAGCGATTGCTTTCAATACATGCAATTCCCTCGATGTTGGCGAAATTGTAGGGGATCCACGGATCGCTGTATTTGGCCAGGGTCGCTACGGATTATGGCACTTACTTGCTTTCGGTTAGGAAGGCTTTCTTCGATGCCTAACCCTTTCTTGGCCCAATGCCTGGTCCTTTAAGAACTTTGCATAAGTTGGGACCTGTTTAATCATGTCAAGCAGTCGAATATTTACCTTCACTTGCCTTAGCACCTCCCAAATTTCGGCTTGGTTTGTATTTTTTTCTTGCCTCTAAGTGCTTGAGGAAATGGAGGGGGCATTTTCTTCTTCATTGAATATTCTCTGATTATTATCCTCTCAGGCTCAACTTCCTTTTCCTGTCCTGTTTCTTCAGCAGTCGTGGGCACTGGTTGCTCAATTTCTTTTCCACTCCTCAGAGTGATTATAGCTTTCACTTCATCCATCGCTGAATTGCTGGATGAACCTACCTCATGGACCCCTTTTGGATTTGGCAATGTTTGGGAAGGGAACCTCCCTCTCTCCTGTATCTCCAGGAAATTGTTGATCTTTGTGATTGAATACTGTAGGTTGTCAATTTTCTGATTAAGATTGCTCTTAAGCCCATCTATTCTTTTATTTAGTGTACTTTCTACAGTATCAATTCTTTGTGCCAATTGTACATTTATCCCCTTTTGCTCCTCCACAAAATTTTCGACCACCTTGCTCAAGTTCAAGATGAAGCATTCATTTGGAGAAGAAGAGGATGGTGGTGGTGTAATTGAATGATAGACAAGGCGTTGTTTGGCACCGAAGAGCATAGGCGGGGATTGGAGTTTCGGGAGAGGTTAGGGTGATTCTTCAATTAAATTGTAAGAGTATTACCGTATGGGGCATTAGGTTGTGGCTTGTATTGACCTACGACATTTGCGTATTCGACATCAAATCCTTCCGCTGAGGGGCATTGGATAATGTACTTACGGGTGGGCGATGGGTTAAATTGATGCTGGATTAGCACACATGTAGGATTTTCGATCCTTGCACACTTCATGGAGCCTTTTTCCTTCCAGTTCTTCCATCTTCCTAGCTAGGGTTGATATTCTTGCTTTCATTTCCATATCCTTGGAAAGTGCATATATGCCTCCCCTTTGGTGGGTCGAATGCTTCATTCTTTCAGCTTCCCTTGGATTCGGTTCATCCCAAGCCTTGGAAGTTTCAGCCACATAATTCAAGAAATCCATGGCTTCATCTGGATTTTTGCTCAAAAAATCACCTCCACACATGGTTTCTAGCAGTTGCTTCATGGGTGGAGACATACCATCATAAAAATGATTCACTAGCATCCAAGTATCAAAACCATGGTGTGGGCATGCATTGACGGTCTCCATGAATCTTTCCCAACACTAATAAAACTTTTCATTGTCATAGGCCGAGTAGGTGTAGATATGTCTCTTCAAACTGTTGGTCTTGGTTGCCTTTGAAGGAATTTCTTCAAAAAATTCGACGAAGATCGGCCCGATTCTGTCGTTCTCGACCTCGTGGGTCTGAGCCATATCTTGGCTTTTGTCTTTGGTCGATGGAAATGCCTTCCTTCAACAATTCCATATCGATTATACGCTCATAAAAGTTATGCATACTTCCTCAAAATCATGTGTGAATATGGATTTTCATTCTCCAATACCATGAAATGTGGGAAGCGAGGGCATAGGTAGGGTCTCGGCTGCTACATCTCGATGGAGGTATGATGCATGAAGAACCTTTCTAGGAGGTGTATGTGATCCCTCATGCGACACGTATGTTGTTGGATTCATATGGGGTGCTTGTTAACTGTTGTTCACCAAATTTAGAGGATCCATTTAGTCCCTTGTTCCTGCGGTTGTGACCTTGCTCAAGCGGGTGCATTCCTCCTTTGCAATCTACACGATATCCCTACGTCAGTCTTTGCGTAAGCACATTGCACAAAATGACAAAAGCGAAGAGCACTAACAAAGCTGCCAAAAGGTTCAGTGTTAGCTAAAACAAAGCGTTGTAAAAATAAAAAGCGGTCACATTAACTACTAAGTAAAAACTTAGTTCTACACTAAATTCAAAAAGGATTGAAAGGTCACCAACACTTGTAATGTGGATTACAAGTACATCTCAACTTATCACTCGTAGTTTGGCACCATCCCCGGCAACGGCGCCATTTGATTCGTGCCACGGTAGGGTGATCCGGAATCAAAAATGTTGTTTCTCTCCTCCCTCTTGGCGTAGTCAAGCTGCTTTGCGATATGGCGGTCTGGGTCGAACACGGGGATGGGTTTTCATCCCACGAATGATTCGCATTAATGTTTGAAAATGGTGTGACTTTTGTTTGGATTTTCTGATTTTATTAAAAATAGGGGAGTTGGTTGTTCACTAGATAACTGAAATAGCTTAAACTAAAAGTGTGAAATTGTAACCTTGAAGGCTTGGGTCACTAGCTTGATAACATGGGGCTATTGAAGTGTCCTCGGGCTATTTCCTCGCATTAGGGCAATTGACATATTTTTCAAAGCTAGCTGGATCATTGTTTGCTTCTTAAACCTAACCACAAAACCACTCCTATTTGAGTCAAACCAAACACTAAGCATTCCAAATTCCCATTTAGTTTGGAAACCACAGCATTTTAACCTCATTTCAATGGCTCGTAAATGCCATCTAAAGAACTGTGCATCTACCATTAAGGGAATGCTTGAACCTAAAAAACATGGCAGAGTGACCAAGGAAAGACATTAAATGGCCTTAGACCCTAGTTTGGAAAGTTTGGAACCGTCGATTACACAGTAACATTTAAAGCATGGGGACAACACCTGCGCGGCCCCAAAACCAAGCTAGCAACCCTCATCTTCGCTAGCTATGAGGGCTTAGCCAAGCATCCCTTGAGTTGTCATCCCTCGAGGGTGTGTTTGTACAGAAAATGAGAAAAAGAGGAGAAAGTAAAGTAAACTAAAATAGAAAAGAGTGAGAAAGCTGTATTGATGGAAAAGTCTCTTAGGGTTACAAAAATGTAGGGGCTTATATAGCCAAACCTAAAGTGTGAAAATACAGAAATGCCTAAAATATGAAATTACATAAGGGATAAAATGGTAATTTACCAAAACGTGGTTGTTTGGAATCAAAAATACCAAAACACGGTGAAGCGATTTATTTATGCAACAAATTTTGCTAGCATAGCGAGAATTTCGTATGCTGTGAAATTTCGCTAGTTCGTTATGCTAAGCGAGAATTTCGCTGTACTACTTGAAATTCGCTAGTCTAAGCGAAATTCCACGGATACTCTTGAGAGTGAGAATTTTCGCTAGGAACGATAAATTTCGTAAACTAAGCGAATTTCGCCTTCTTGAATTTTCTATAGTGAATTTCGCTATTATTCATAATTTCGCGATCCACTGTAGCAGTACCGCAATCAAGCGAAAATTCTGGCTTACTCCTTCTTCCTGTTTTGCTCTTGCATCACTTCCTGCACTTTTTATTCATCACTTTGCCTTCAATCTTTCAACCCATCTTGACATTTCATCGCCTCGGCAGGTGAGAGTGCAGGGATTCTCACATTCGCCAATAAGAAGCCAGCTTAGTTGAAGTTCCAAGATTTTATAAACTATCAAAACTATCTCAAGGAAACAAATCAGAAGCACTAAGTGGACATGCACATGACAATTGGCTTAATTCATATGATTAGTGCTCACAAAGCACTCAAAACCTATCTTGAATAAGGCTCAAAATAGCACTTTTTGGGCACTAATCACATGGTCCACGAGAAGCATCTGCGGGGAAAGCTGTCGGCGGAAGAGTATAAGCCCGACATTGATTTATCTCGGCGAGGCCCAGACCATTTCTCTGTGATGGTTGAGGCCACCCGTAGGTAGTCAGTGGAATTCGCGGAGACCCTTTGGCGGGCAGCGTAAGTAATATCTGCGGCTCGGGTACCCAAGGCGTAGTCGATCTTGAGCCGGATCTCCATCGACTAGGCGCTCCACAGGGATGTCATAGTATGATAAAACTCAAGCACCACCGGGATAGAAAAAGCGCCTCGGGTAATGAATGGAGCGGTGAATATAATTTGGATCATAGCATAGAATCTCGATTGAGTCTCTTGTCAGTGTCGGTAATAATCATTAGTATGACCGTAGCAAGTCCGGGCCTGAATTAGCGTTCCACCAGGATCGGATGTAACTAAACATCGAGCTGATCCTCGAAGTCGGGGATAACTAGAGCGGCAATTTCTGATCGACTTGAAGAGCGGCGGCTTTCAGCTAGCCGCGATGACTTCGCTCGGGCACGATGTCGGGCCCGACGGAAGCGGGGCCTCCCGGTGTGGTCTGAATGCACGGAGAAGGGCCGAGGTCCCACGGTCACAGCGGTATCACACGGATGGGGGCTGGAAGCTGAGCCTCCTCTAAGAAAGCAGTAAAGGTGTGCGGGGGCGGATTGCCTCGTAACTTGGTCGGGAGAGTGAAATGTTCACGACCTTGGATGTGCTGCACCATCTCTCGAGATGCGGAATAGAGACCACAGACTGTAACGATGGGCTCACGGAGTACGAGCCATGGCGAGCTGAACTACCGACAACAATGATGCTTGGCAACAAGGCGTAGTGTGAGAGGTAGACGATAGTGGCCTGGCGGTGGGCGGCTCGGGCGGTAGCGTCTCTGACGGGAGAGGCTGCGAGACGGGTGTGCGAGATAGCGACTTGGGTCTGCGGGACTCGACAGACGGCCTTGATGAGCAGACGGGGGAGCGGGGCGAGAAATGCGGGTGTGCGAGAGAGGCCAAATGGAAGGGGAAATGCAGAGGTGTTAATTTGAGGAAGTGATTAACAATGGAGAGGGGGAGGGGGGGCTTCCTTTTATAAGTCATTTTGGGAAACCTTAAGGTCCCAGTGGCCAGAAGGCAGCGAGGAAATAAATTCGCTATTGTTGCAGAAATTTATGCCTACACCGACTTCAAATACGCAAAATAAAAACAAAATTGATTTAAATAAATTAAATAAAATAAAATAAAAAAATACTAATAAAATAAATAATAAAATATAAACTAGATAAAACTAAAATAGAAAACTAAAATAAATAAAAATTTAAAATAAATAAAAATAAAAATAAAATAAATAAATTAAAAAAAATACTAAAAATAAAATAAACCAAAAATTGTCTTTAATTAAATTAAAATCAACATTTTTTAGCTACAATTTGGTATCAATGGAGACCAAACCAGCTCATGGTTCGAGTTTCATTCATGGAGGATCAAGGAAGAGGAGCTCCTTCACACCTGCAGTGATGTGTGCTGCAGTTGCCTTCCTGCTCAGCTCCTTTGTGTTGAGCTTCTTGTCACTTGGTGGTGTTGGGGGAAGCATTGGCTCTGTAGGAGTGACTGATGCAGTCATTTCTCCATTAATTGCTTCACTTTTCTTTATCAACTCCTCCTGCAGTTTGTGAACATTTGGTCTCCCTGCACTAGGACCAATCAGGCAAACTTCATCTGATCCTAGCCTCTCATCTTCTGTTGGCTTGTGCTTGTTGCTCAGGTGAAAAATGTTGAGCTCCAGCCCCATGTTTCCAAATGTGAGTTGCATGACTCCATTCCGGCAATTGATTATCGCATTGGAAGTGGCGAAAATGGCCTTCGGGATGATTGGCACATGATTAGGCCCATTGCGATCGGATTAGATTATCAAGCACTACAAAATCCTTTGGATAGTAGAATTTGTCCCACCTTCACGACCACGTATCAACTATGCCCTTAGAGATTTTTGCCAGTCGATTAAGCGGGATAGGTGATGTTAGTGCGGCAAAACTCCTGACCCATTTGTATATGCGAGGTATGAGTAGGTTTACAGCAGCCCCTAAGTCCAACGGTGCTTTTTCTATGCAAGTCCCTCAATGTTGAGCGATATTGTGGGGGATCTGGATCTTTGTATTTCATAGGGGTCTTCTTTGCGAATGATGTAGCGACCTATTAATTTGATGAGTGCAAAACTCATCTATGTTTTGAGTTCATTCCACATGCTATTTTGTGCATTTAATATCCATATTCATATAAAACTCATAAATTTCCTCTAAACTTGGTTTTGTAGGATTATTGATGAAAAAGCAAGTGATTTGGCAAGAAATAAGGCAATATACTTCCAAAGAAGAGTCAGCGAGAGTCTCTTAGCGCACCCAGCAGAAAGATGATTTTATGTACCATCACAGAACATAAAATGGTTCAATTTCCTCGGCGCATTCTACATTCAAAGAGCTTTCCCAGCAGTACTCACACGCCCAAATCCGGCCAGGGTATGTCGCGACCGGAGGGGTATGTAGGTAGATGTCGACAGGGTATGTCGTGACCGATGTCGCGACGAGAAATGGGTGTCGCCATAGAAGGCACGATGCGACCGGAAATCTTGCACAAACTTGAAGGCGAAAAATTGAGTTTTTGACTAATTTCAAGCCCATTTCACCCTAGGACCACCATGTTATACTCGTTTTTAGGTAAAGAGGCAAGCGGGAAGATTGGAGAGCTCCTGGGGTTTCTCCTCTCTAGGCTTGCTTTAGGTTTCACCATAATTTTTTGTTTTGGATTGAGGAAGGCAGGTTGGGACTATTTTTTGTTTCTCATTGAGAAAGGAATTTGAGTTATTATAATGATTCAGTGGATTTTCTTAAAGGGTTGGGATGTAAGGGTTGGCTTCAAAATGGACATACTCTACCAT
This sequence comes from Tetrastigma voinierianum, assembly GCA_016808115.1. Lineage (NCBI taxonomy): Eukaryota > Viridiplantae > Streptophyta > Magnoliopsida > Vitales > Vitaceae > Tetrastigma > Tetrastigma voinierianum. Next base: position 133,385 of record JAEQBH010000676.1, read on the forward strand.
TTGGTTCTCTGTCTCTGCACATCAAATTTTAACAGTTTTTGCTGCGTTTTTATTTTTAATAGATCTTAGAAACCGAGTTTTCGACGATTTTATTTCTATTGAAGAGATTTTGGTGTTGTACTCGGATATTCAATTTATTTCTTTGTTGGTGAAAGATTTAAGCTCAAATCGGGTTTTTCTCTTCTTTTCTCTTGATTTCTTTCTTCATTTTCTTACTTTTTGTTTGATTAGTGCGATTGAAATCCAGGTAATGGAACATTAAACACCCTCTAGGGTTGAGGATTAATGGTTGAACATTCGGATTTGCGAGTTTTCGGTTATTTTGTGGCTTTGAAAACTGAATTTATATAATTGGTATAGTTCATATAATGAATTGTTCGGAATATTAGTAGCTTATACCCACAAAGGAGCTGTATCTTTGCTCTGATTTCCAGGAGGCCCTCTGAGTGACACAGAGATGGAGATTCCCGAGAGTAAAGAGCGGTAACTTAGGGGTTTGTTAGACTAATATCTTGGAATTCATGAACTACGAAAAGTACTTTGATAGATCACTAATTTACTCATGGTGTGAGGATTAATTAGATGATGTATCAATTTAATTAATCAGAGTTTCTCCTAGTCTAATGAAGGGATCTTGATCGATGTTGCAAGATCTAATCAAGGGATAGAAAATTTTGTATTAGATTTGAAGGACGAGATACAGTTACATTGGAGAAGGCTTGCATTTTCTACGTCATGGAGCAAGAATTCTTCGATCCATGAGAAATGGTTGTGAAGTATTGAAAAAGAAAAACAATCAAATCTTAAAGAGTGCCAAATTTTACAAGTAGCTATTTAGACCCATACGTCACGAAAGGAATATGGTGTGTTAGATGAAATGTACGGTGTATGGAAATCAGGAGCTATACTACATTGCTCTTGGAGCCAAGTCCGACATTCAACTCACAAAATGTTGTGCTTTCAAGGAAATGCAATTGTTTGTGAATAATTATCCCATCCACAGTGACTCTCTTCATACCTTTTAGAATTAAGTAGTTGTTTATTTGGTGATTTTAGGATTAGTTTTAAATCGGTTTTTATTTCAATTAAATTGATTTTTTATTCCACATCTGTTGATCGCCTAAATAGTGAAGAGCCCTTGTAATCGGAATTGATCAAATTCCAATTAGAAAACCTCGGAGTCCTCGTGAGTGCGATATCGGGACTCTGAAATTCACTTATTACTGTATGACTGTGCACTTGCGAAAAGGGTTGAGTGTTGGTAATACTTTTCATTTCGGTTTTGAGTATACTTACTTTTGTTTCAAATCGGTTTTGAGTATTTACCACACATTCCTCCCTTGACCATATTTTCACATATACATCATCATTTGGTCTCTACCATGAGTTTTGGCGCCGTTGCGGATAGATAATAGTCCTTTGGTAATAGTGTTATAAATTTGTAAATGTGTTTTGGTTCATTATAAAGTTTATAGACGCCCAGATTGCGAGAGGATGAAACAATGATCCTTTGGTAATAGTTTCATAAATTTGTATATGTCTTGTGGTCGGCTTAACAAGTTTTAGGCGTCGTTCAGGGATTGGCGCGAGTTCACTCTCATTGGAAGTTGACATTTTGAAGAGCGGGTAATTTGCTAATTTAGGCGAATTTTATTTTATTTTTATCTTTTTGGTTGTGATTTGTTTCTTGATTATTTTTTAGTATTTTGTACTATTTTCTTCACATTTTTTCTTCTTATTTGTTGGTACTTATGGAGGAACATTGATAGAAGATGAATTTGCCTCCATAGAGCTGGCTTGAACTACTTCTTCATAAATTGGTTAAAGAATTCACAATGACTCACTCATGGAACAAGGAGTATTGCCTTATCAAGGGAGTTCAAATCCCGCATTTCAAAGGAAGAAGAGTTGTCTCTGTTGAGGCAGTTTTTATCATGGAGGAGCAGAAGGATTAATCTTGAGGCACAGTTTGATGCTGAGTCAGCGCCTGGTGTGGAGTTTAGAAGAAATGTGGCTCACGACCAGTTTTTGGTCCAAGCATTCAAGGAAAAATTCTCTAGGACCTCTCCTGAAGCACTTTGCCAAATCCCGATGAATGCATTGATGCTCGGCTGGCGGAGTGTCGAGGAAATTTCTATCACGAAATCACGTCGGAAGAGGTGAAAATGATTTGGAAATTGAGAACAAGGCACTCCTAAGCCAGCTTAGATGATGAAGGAGTCATTATTGGGATGGCGGGAATTTGAAGAAGTAAGTCAAGTAGCTGTGAAAACATTTTGGTGAAGATTGACACATTTACCTTCCCCATGGATTTTGTGACTTGGGGCATTGAAGGGAATCTACAAAATTCTCATATGCTAAGAAGACCACTTCTTTCCTCAAACCAAGCATGGATTGACATCATGAGAACTCTGCCTTGTGGGTGAGGAGAAAGCAAAGTTCAATCTTCACGACCATTACCTTTTATGGAAGCGAGAAAGAGCCATGTACGAGAAAGTGCGGCTGCTTCAATCAGCAGCACAAGTTTGGATAATCCTTAAGCATAAATGTGTTTATCTACATGCATAGGAGGGAGTGTTTTGAAGAAATTATGGCTGAACCACTAGCCATAATTAAAGGGGATTTTGAGTTTCTTTCCCCTCTTCAAATTATGAAAGAAAACATCCTTGAGCTGAATGGTTATGAAGAGGAAGTGCTTTTCAAGATGAATGATTGGTCAAATGGAAGCACTAGTACTTTTCCAATGAGTCTAGCTGGACTCTAAAAACGGAGCAACTTCTTGGGAGGCAACCTAAGCTAAGTAATAAGGATTCTATCCATTCTCTTTTCTTTTTCTATTTTTTTAGTTATTTTATTTGTTGCTGTTTTTTTTCTTCTGGGATGAAAATTCGGCATTGTTTAACTGTTGTTAGATGTTTTCATAATAAGATAAGTTTGAAGCTCAACATATTTGTGTGACTAGTTTGCAAGAAGCGAAGGCAAGAAGTTGGAAGTGATTTGATGTAATTGCCAGCTGCTTGAGTGTGAAAAAAAAAAATGGAGTGGAGATGTTCATAAATTTTAGGGTTTTGGATGAAAGAACCAAGTGGTAGAAATATAAAGTTGGAAGGTTCATGATCATGCTTGGGAGGAATTGAAGACAGAGATGAGTTTAAGCATGAATGAAAGCATTAAGGGTTTCTATTAATTTTGAGAGGATAAAGGACTTTTGAAGGATAGCAGTGATATGGGCAGAGACAAGCAAGGAGGGGGCCTAAGAGGTCAAGAAATCATCACAGGACAGAATTGAACATTCTGATTTTTCTGTATTGATTAGGAGCTTCAAATGGTTCACCTCCTTATGACACATTTACATTGAAAGATCTTTCCAACTAGTCTTACATCCAATTCCGAGTTAAAATGAAAGGAATATAGGTATAACAAGTTGGATAAAAACGAAGTCTTGAGCAGAATTTCGACACATTGACCAGCACCACGATCCTGAACGAGAGCTTTTAACCTGTAAACCCATTTTCTTCTTCCCTACTTTATACTCTATCATGCCATACTCTTTCCCTCCAACCATTGTAACTTCTAACCACTTTCAAATTCTTCTCCCATCCCTCAAATCCTAAATCCACATTCATCTCAATCCATCTTATCATCTTCAAGCTTCCAAGCCCATCACAAACCCACAAACTTACCTTTGTTGTTGAACCCCAATTTTTCAATCCATCATTGACATCAAAGAGGAGTTACAATGGAAGTTTGGTAGCGGTTGTTTGTTTTTTGGGTTCTTGTGGATCATTGTTGGTGTGGAGTGATTTGCATGTATTGAAGGAGGTTTTGAAGAATCAAAACTCACTCATTTGAGGTGAAGTTGGTGCACACCAAGTGTTTGAGAAAATGCCAAAGCCACTTTCATGGCTCCAAGAAGCAAAGAGTATATCAAGGGTAGTACACCAATGTTAATGTACGAAAATCATCAAGGTTCCTATTCAAAGTGGCAGAGACTACCAAAGGGAGTTACTTTTCCCAACTCTCTTTATTACCCTTTTTACTTTATTGCTTCCTTTTTGCTCATTACTAGACATTTAGGACAATGTTCATCTCTCAAAGTTTGAGGAGTGTTTATTTTTGTTAGTTTATCATGTCACACCCATGTTGCAAATGACAACTTTGAGGATGAAATTTTCTGGTGTTTTACGGATAATGACTTTGTTTGATGCTTCTTACATGTAGTTTTTAGTATATATATATATATATATTTAGTTAGAGTTTATTGAGTTAATTGAGTTTTGCTTGGAGTTGTTGTGATGTCAATAAGGACCATAAATGAATCCTTGGGATATGGACAATATTAGAGATAATAGGACTTAATGCTTAATGAGTTATCTCTTTATTGTGGATATTTAGTCATTGGTTTCTCCAAAATCCATACCGTGTCACTAAGTACCCTTAAAACGGTTTGCTTAGGTTAGAAGGTTTATGAGAATCCATCTTATTTTGATCTCCATAGGTTCTAAACTTGTTACATTATCGCTTAATCGAAATCCTAGGCAACTCTGACAATTGAGAAATGATATAGGCCATCCTTGGAAGATTGTGCCTTTGAGCTAACCACATTAATATGCGTATGCATATTCCTCTAGTAAGATGTTGAGCCTTAAAGAGCCAAAATTTTGTTTATAAAAAAACCAAGTTTGAAGCCAATAACCTTCCTATACATCTCACTATCCTCGATAAAGGGCAGACTCACCCATAACATGAGGATTTGGGCCATAATTGAGAAAGGTGGTGAGGAGCAAGTTTAAGGGGTTATTTTTCCATAGGAAAAATAACTCCAAGTGTGGTAAAGAGTTGAAAAAAAAAAAACAGAAAAATATCAAGTGTAAAAGCAAAAATACAATAAAAGTCAAGGAGGGTGAGTCTAGCCTCGTAGCCTTCCTTCCACTAGAGCAGAAGTAAATCCTAAGGGTGTCTCAACGCCCTAGTACCCAAGAGCGGTGGTGCAGGAGTTATTGATTTAAAGTTCGCTAAGGGTTGGTAGAAAGCTTAAGGGGTTTTGACATTGCACCACTGCAATAACCTTGTCTTAAAGAAAGGCTTCTTGGTGTTTGTTGAAAGAATGCAGAATTTGTGCAGAAAAGTGATATGAGGAGTATGGAAGGATGCACCTAAACAGATTTTGGGGTGTTTGAGAGTGTCACTATGCTTATGGTAAAAACCAGGATGGAATAGGAGCTGTCAATGCAGAAAAATATGTATGTTTGGGTAAGTTTTAGCCTAAAATAACTACTCAACTACCCCTTACCCAAGCCTTACATTACAAGCTTATAAAGACCTACTTGATCTTGAGAGTTGTGTATGCCTACATTAGTGGAGAGTGATAAGAACAACAGCCTATGGAACCTAAATAAAATTATCTTGGGAGATCAGTGTACTTATCTCAAATTCATGGCTCATTTAGCTTGCAATTGTTTGGATAGGGGAAGACCACACACACACACACTAGTGAGAATCATGATCTAAATTTGTCTATTATGAGATTAATTCACTAATAAAATGAATAAATTATCTTGATCATATTCTCTATATTCCTTGAAAGGGTGATTCTTGAGACACATATCACTGCATACAAAGCTTGATTACTTAATTTTGGTTAAATAAAAAGGGTGAAATGAACTCTTCTCTTTCATTTTCTTGGGGACAAGCAACTTCTTTCTTTGCTTGAGGACAAGCAAAACTTCAGGGTTAGAGGGTGTTTGATGAGTCTGAAGCTCATCTATGTTTTGAAGTTCATTCCATGCTATTTTGTGCATTTAATATCCATATTCATGTAAACTCATAAAATTTCCTCTAAACTTGGTTTTTGTAGGATTATTGATGAAAAGCAGAGTGATTTGGCAAGAAATGAGCAATATACTTCCAAAGAAGAGTCAATAGGAGTCTCATAGCGCACAACTGGAAAGATGAATTTTCTGTACCATCTAAGAACATCAAATGGTTCAAATTTCTCCAGGCTAATTCTACATTCAAGAGCTTTGCTTGAGTACTCACACGCCCAATCAGGAGTTAAAGCGAAGAGTTATGGGCCCGACAAGTTAGAGAAGAAAAACCGATTCTTTGTCGGAAAATTTGTCGCGGCAGGAGAGTATATCGTGACCGGGAAGAGTATGTCGTGACCGATATCGCGATCAGGAGAATATGTCATGACCCGATGTCGCGTGAGGAAATGGTGTCGCGGCGAGAAAACTGTCATCGCTGACGAAATCTTTGCGAAACTTGAAAGGCGAGAAGAATTGAGTTTTTGACCTAATTTCAAGCCCATTCACCCTAGAACCCATATTTATACTTTCGTTTTTAGGTAAAGGCAAGCGGAAAGATTGGGAGAGCCTCTCTCTTGGGGTTTCTCTCTCTAGGCGCATTTTCGGTTTACTGTAGATTTTTATTTGTTTTAGATTTGAGAGCAGTTTTAGAGCATATTTTTGTTTCTATTGAAGAGATTTCGGTACTGTATAATAGAGATTCAGATTTCACTAAGGTTCAAACAAGGATTGAAGCTAAAAATCTGGATTTTCTCTCTCTCATGGGTTTTCTCTCTCTAAACTGCTCATTTTCTTAGTTTTTCTTTGCAGATTTTTATTTTTAATAGATCTTAGAAGATAGTTTGACAGATTTTATTTCTATTGAAGAGATTTTGGTGTTGTACTCATATATTCAATTTATTTACTGTTGAGGTGAAGATTTAAGCTCAAATCTGAGTTTTTCTCTTCTTTCTCTTGATTTCTTTCTTCGTTTTCTTACTTTTTGTTTGATTAGTGATGATTGAAATCCAGTAATGGAACATTAAACACCCTCCCAGGGTTGGGGATTAATTGTTGAACATTCAGATTTACGGTTTTGGTTATTTTGTGGGTTTGGCGAATTTATATAGTGGTATAATTCATATAATGGTGTTCGGAATATTAGTAGCCACCACACAGAATTTGTATCTTTGCTACGATTTCGAGCCCTCGAGTGACACGAAGATGGAATTCACGAGTAAGAGCGTAACTTAGAAATTATCATTAGACTAATATCTTGGAACTAATGAACTGAAAAATTACTTTGATAGATCACTAATTTACTCATGGTGTGAGGATTAATTAAGATGATGTATCAATTTAGTGTCAGAGGTTTCTCCTTAGTCTAATGAAAGGATCTTGATCAGTGTTGTAAATATCCTAATCAAGGAGATAGAAAATTTTATTAGATTTGAAGGGCGAGATACCAATTACATTGGAGAAGGCTTGCATTTTCTACTGTCACATGGAAGCGAAAATTCTTCGGGTCATGAAAATGGTTGTGGTATTGAAAAGAAAAACAATCAAATCTTAAAGAGTGCCAAATTTTACAAGTAGCTATTTAGACTCATTTGTCACGAAGAATATGGTGTGTTAGATAGTGAAATGTATGGTGTATGGAGAAATCAGAGCTATCTTGCATTGCTCTTGGACAAATCGGCCCATTCAACTCCTGAATGTTGTGCTTTCAAGGAAATGCTGTTGTTTTGTGAATAATTATCCCATCTAGTGACTCTCTTCATACCTTTTAGAATTAAGTAGTTGTTTATTTGGTAGATTTTAGGATTAGTTTTAAATCAGTTTTATTTCAATTAAATTGATTTTATTCACATCCCTATTTGATCGCTAAATAGTGAAGAGCCCTTATGTCGGGGTGATCAAATTCCAATTAGAGAGAGACCTCGATCCTGCATTAGTGCGATATCGGGACTCTAGAGTCCACTTTATTACTGTATGACCCGTGCACTTGCGAGAAGGGGTTAGTGTTAGTAATACTTTTCATTTCGGTTTTTTGAGTATACTTACTTTTGTTTCATCAGTTTTAGTATTACCACATTCGCTCCCCTTGACCATATTTTCACATATACATCATCATTTGGTCTCCTAATCAAGTTTTTGGCTCCGTTGCCGGGGATTAGATAATAGTTCTTTGATAATAGTGTTATAAATTTGTAAATGTGTTTTGGTTCGGCTTAACAAGTTTTATGGCGCCGTTCTTAGGGATTAGACAATCCTTTGGTAATAGTGTCATAAATTGTATATGTCTTGTAATTAAACAACATCTATTAGGAAGGCTTTCTTTTCAATATGACCCTCTTTTGACCGTGCAGTCCTTGAAAATTTTGCATATGTTGGGACACAGCAATCATGTAAAAGCGGGGGATATTTACCTTCACTTGCTGAGCACCTCCCGAATTTCAGTTTGGTTTGTGATTTTTTCTTGCCTCTTAGTGCTTGAAATGGAGGGTATGTTTTTTCTTCGTTGAATCTTCTCGATTATCATTCTCTTGAGTTCGACTTCCTTTTCTTTTCGATTTCTTACGCAATCTTTGCCTTTGTTGCTCAATTTCTTTTCCAACTCCTCGAAGTGATGATAGCTTTTACGCCGTCCATCCTTGAGTTCTTTGGAAGAACCTATTTCATGGACTCCCCTTTGGTTAGGCGGAGTGTGCGGGAAGGGAATCTTCCTTTCTCTTGTACCTCAGTGATTGGTAATCTGGTGTTGGAATACTGTAGATAATCAATTTTCTGATTAAGGCTACTTTCAAGCCCATCCATTCTCTTGTTTAGGGTGCTTTCCACAGTATCAATTCTTTGAGCCAATTGTACATTGATCCCCTTTTGTTCTTCCACAAAATCACCTACAACCTTGCTCAAATTTAAAATAGCTTGTTCAACAAGGGATGATGATGGTGATGGTTGTGGTTGAGATGAGGAACTAAACTGTTGTTTGGCACCAGGGGGCACATAAGCAGGGGGATTAGGCTTCCAAGAGAGATTAGGGTGATTCTTCCAATTGGGATTATATGTATTACCATATGGGGCATTGGGTTGTGGCTTGTATTGGCCCACGACATTGGCATGCTCTGTCATCAAATCTCTCTTGAGAGCAATTGAATGATGTTCTTAGGTGACAGTGGATTAGCGGTGAAGCATGGTTTGGCACAGTGTGAGATTTGTTCAGCTACTGGACCTCATGTAACTAGCACCTTCAGCTCTTCCACCTTCCTTGCTAAGGTTGATATCTTTGCTTTCATCTACATATCCTCGAAGTGTAAAAATGCCTCCCTTTTGGTGAAATTTGAAGGCCTTATTTTCTCCACCTCCTTGGAGTCGGCTCATCCGTCCTTAGAAGTTTCAACCACATAATTCAAAGTCCAGCCCCGTACGGGTGCTTGCTTTCGAAGTCCCCTCCACACATTGTTTTCAGTGGTGCTTCATGGTACGGAGACATACCACCATAAGTGATTCACAAGCATCGAATGCTCGAAACCATGATGTGGATATGCAACGTGGTCTCTATGAACCTCTCGAAACTGGTAGAACCTTTCATTGTCATGGGAACAAGCGTGTAGATTTGCCTCTTGAATTATTGGTCTTGTGAGCCTTTGGAGAATTTTTAAAAACTGCGCTGCGGCTCTGCCCCATCTTCTAATGGTTCTTGATCACCAGTGAATTAAGCCATATTTTGGCTTTGTCTTTGAGGTTAATGGGAATGCCTTCAACTTCATCCGTCATATCGGTTACACCCTCCTTAAAAGTTATGCACTTCCTCGAAATCCGGGATGTGTGTGTATGGTTCATTTCGCGAAGAAGTTGGGAGTAGGGGCACGGATGGAGTCTCAACGCTGCATCCTCGTAGGTGGTATGATGCGGGATGGTGCACCTAACTCTAGGAGGTGTATATATGGTCCCTCGTGGCCTGTATGTTGTTGGATTCATAGGGTACTTCTAGCGACTTTGTTGTTCCTCGGGTAGGATCCATTTGCTCACTTGTGTACCGCGGCTTCACAGCACTTGTCGATTGGTGTACAGACTCTTTGCAGTCTACATGATATATCTCTATCCCAATGATGCATAAACACAGCCCGACCTGAGAGACAAAGCAAGGAACAACTTCTAGCTTGCCAAAAGATTAGTGTTGCTTGATTAATAAAATAGCGTAATAATAAAAGCGCCGATTGCTAACTGAGTAAAAAACTTTATATTCAAAACAATGAAATTCAAAAGGGTTAAGGTCCCGACACTTGTAATGAAGATTACAAGTACATATCAGCACTCATCATGCGTAGTTTGGCACCATCCATTAACGCGCCATTTGATTCATGCCACGGTGGGAGTGATCCAAAATCCAACAAAATTTGTATCCTAAATTTCCTCCTGCGTAGTAGTCAAGCTCACTTTGCCCGATATAGCGAGTTCTAAGTCGAACACGAGATAGGTTTAGTCTTAAATGACTTGTATCATGATTCAAAATGGTGAGGCTTTAATTTGGATTTTCGGTTGCATTAAAGTGTGGTTGTTTGTTGTCGCTAAGCTAGCGAAAGCGAGTTTAAAATAAGATGTAAAAAGAATACCTTGAAGTTTTGGGTCACTAGTTTGGTATGATGGGGTTGTAGAGGTGTCCTCGGGTTATTTCCTCGCATTAGGGCAAATGACATATAGTCGTTTCCAAAACCGAATCTTTGTTTAACTTTAAAAACCAACCCTTAGTAACATTCCTATTTGAACCATAGCATTTACTGAGCATTTAATATTCTGCTTGATTGAAAATAAAGCATTTAAACTAGTTTCGGTGGCTTGTAAATGACATCTAATGGATGTCGATTATCTACCATTAAGAATTTTCTTGAACCATAAGCATACCAAGTATTGACCAAAGGAAATACATTAAATAACATTTAAACCTTGTGTGGAATGTTTGAAACACAAATCTGCGATGCACCTTCATGAAAGCAGAGAACACACACCAAACCCACTTTAACCAACCTAGCAACCCTCCTTTTCAAGGTTTTGAGGCTTGAAACATCCTTTGAGTTGTCATCCTCAAAGGGAGTGTGTTTACAGCAGCCCTAGAAAAATGAAGAAAGATGAGAGAGAAAGAAAATGGGGAACCACGGGGGCGTAAATGAAAGCGCGTGAAATCAATGGCTAGGTTACAAAATGTTCATAACATGAAACTATAGCCCCCACAGAACATGCGAAAATACCAAAGCTTGGCCTAAATAATAGGATTACATTGGGGAAAAGGGAAATAATCAAAGCGAGTCGTTTGGATCACAAAAAGCAGGGATCTGAAATTTTAAGCTATGCACAGTAATTTTCTTTATGATAGCGAAAATTCACTATGATAGAAAGTGAGGCCCAAACTATCATATGAAAATTCAACTATAGCAAAAATTGAAAATTTCGCTATGATAGTAGTTTTCGCTATGATAGCAAAATTTCGCTATCATAGAAAAATTTCGCTATCATAGCTAAATTTCAGGCATAACGAAAATTTCGCAATGATTGCGAAATTTTCGCTATCATTTAAAATTCGTATACTGTGAAATTATGTCCTTCTTCTTCCCTTCCTGCATTATCGACTGTAATATGCATCTTCGACACTATTTCTTCACACAGGCTCGATGAAATTGACGAGAATTCATACGAACTTGGCATAAATTAGCACAATTTCGATGCCAAGCTTGATATGATGGTAAAGGTTTACGAAACCTTCAAAACTACCAAAAACAATCTCGAAACAAAATCAGTAGTACTAATCGGACATGCACATGTCAATCGGCTTAATTAATATGATTAGTACGCAAAAAGCACTCAAAACCTATCTTAAATAGGACTCAGCGACACTTTTTGGGTACTAATCACCCCACAATGCGCCTTGACCTTAGTCCCTGCCTCTCTGCCCTCGCGGGGCAGACGGCCGACACCTCCACCGAGTCCACCCTTTCTAGGGCCGCTTCTCGCCTTACTGCCGACAGCCCCACCTTTGTCGGGCCAGTGATTCCTTACATTGGCAACCTGCTTTACTGAGCCGCTCATCTGGCCAGGTCGTGTATCGTCCATCCTGCCGTGCCTCGGCTTGACCATGGTTCGCGCGAGGCCATCGTTACGGCCAGGGTTCGAGACCATTTACCCTTGCGAGAGATGGCGGCACATCGAGCTGCAGCGAGCCATTCTCCATTTCGAGTTCGAGAGCGCCTCCTGCATTGACTCCTGAGGCAGCTGTGATGCAGAGTCATGCCCCTGCAGCTATTCTAGAGGAGCCTCAGGGTTCTGAGCCCCCATCCAGGCGATATCACACCTGGGTGGGACCTCGCCCCCCTCTCCAGTGCATCCGTGACCACCCCAGAGGGCCCCACCTTCCAAGCGAGCCCGAACATCTGGCCCGGGGGAGTCTTCACGATCTAGGCAGCGTGCGCTACTCCTCCGGCTGATGCGAGTTGTCGCCCGATTAAGCATGATTCGATCCCGAGGCGTGAATTTACGTGCGAGGGACTTCCGCGAAGTCATTCTATGATATGCGACGTGGCGGCGGACGCGATTCGGAAGTGTGCGAGGTTGGTCGGAGGTACTCATTGCTGCGATTCATGACTCCAAGCGAGTTCTTATCCGGTGGTACTTGAGTTTATCCTTTGCTATGACGCATCCCCAGGGAAGTCGGTGGATGTAGATACAGTTGAAATATCGATAATTAGATCACGGAGTTACGCGAGTTGCGGATATCCGCATTTGCATTAGCTGCCGGTGTTGAGCGAGCTCGCGAGTATCGGCGTGGCCCTCGACCATCGCCTAGAGAAGTAGTTCGCTCTCTCGAATCTGATAAATGGGTTCGATACTCTTCCCGCATTGACTTCCTCCGCGGATCTCCTCGCGGACCATGTACTTTGGTCAATCTTACCCTACGGCATTATTTACAGCGCGCCGGCCTTCTCGAGCTGTATGCAGAGATATCGGAGGTTGGTTCAGCCTAGTCGATCTTGTCATGGCAGAAACTGCTGCACATTTCGAGGGAGAAGGTCCACTTGTGAGGACTGGCTCGGGTGGAGGTTATTCCATTATTGATGCCGAGGTTACTATCCCACATCTTGGAGCATCTTGGGTTCCCGGAGGAGCCACGTGGGCGTCGTATTATTTGTCCTTAGATCTTATCCTTTGGGGCTTGAACCACATCTGTCTTGCTCTACTTTTCTTACTGCAGGTAGGAGGAGGTAGAGGATGATTTTGCGGAGGACCTACCTGGGGGTGAGCAGCCAGTCCTAGTGGTGGAGGTGGAGGGGACTTCAGTTCCGGATTCGTCCCCTTTAGTTCCACCTTCTCCTGCCCCAGTTCCTGCGGAGACAGTTGGCCCATCCTCCACATCACTTGAACATGCGAGCACATCCACTGTCCACTTTTGAGGTTATGACATTATGGATGTTGTCCGCTCATGCTACTATGACGGTTTTAGGTGACGGATGTGGTAGAGTCACTCTAGCGCAAAATCAGGCTATTCTCCTACAAATTCAGAGCCACCTCGGCCTCACTGATCGGCGTAATGAGCCCACCTTTATGCGCCTAAAATACCTATAATTTTTATGGTAATTTTTTATTATATATTATGGGTATGAATTGAGACAAACTTGGAGTTTTTAGAAAATTGACCAATTGATAAATTATGAAAAATAAATTGAGTGAGCATATGATTTAATATTATATGCTAAAATGAGAAAATTGTCAGACGAAAAATAACCCAGTGAAAAATATAACAAATGTGAGGTGTAAAATAAGGACCTAAGGGTCCAATTATTATAAAGAATAAATGTCTAGGTGAATTTATGATAAATGAATGGCGAAGTGGAATAATAGGAGCTTAAAAGAAATAATGGGTTTTGAGCCAAGCAAGGCCTTATAAGAATTAAGTGACTTAAGGCAAAATGGGAAATGAGAAAAAGGTTGTAGGCGAGCAGCGCCACACTTAAGTTGATTATAGGGCAGAAAATGGTCTTAGGGCATTTGGAAGAGCAAATCCCGTTTTTGAAGGAGAAAGGGGAGAAAAAAAGGAGAAAAGCTAGGGTTTGCAAGGAGGAGTGGCTTGGGTTGGCTTGCTTCCCAATTCTTGTTCCTAAGAGATCAAACAACATGGAAGAGGAGATTTGAAGAGATAAGGTAAGAAAAGTCAAAACCCTAACTTTCTATTTTGATTTAGATTTTGGGGAAAAAGCCCTAACATGAGAAAAATGGATTTTTATTGAGTCTAAACCACTTTTGGAGTTGTTTTGGGTAGATTCCATGGTGGATTTTTGATATGGGACCAATTAGAGGTGGTGGTCAAATGGTGAAATACAAAATCAGCACATTTCTAGGCAAAAAGAAACCCGTAGGGTGTGTCGGTACGAGTTGGTATGCTAGGTACAATTATGCGTCAGGTAACCTATCTTTGGGGTAAAGGTCGAGGTGTCACCGTATAGGTTGTTCAACGACCTGTAGACATGTTTTTTGCGTTGGTAAGTCCCGTATTCGTATACTAATGTCTAGGGACCCTAAGAAATGAATAATGGGGGTTCAAAAAAGGATAGAACTAAGTGAAATTCGCTTTGCCTCGGCGAGAATTCATCTTCGGGCAGACTTAGTGTCTTAACCCAAGACTTTTAACAAAAATAAATTTGTAATTCACTAAAATTGTTTAAAAATTGTTTATCCACTAAGAGTGGCATGAATGTTATTGACTAGGGACGGGTGATGATCGCTGGCCTAGGGCCAGAGATAGAAGAAGAAAGAGGCAAGATCGGCGGCAGTTTGTTCTCGACTATTCTTATTTCAAGCATTTTGGTAGTTACCAAGTAACTATGAAATGAGTACGTGAATGAGTATATGGAATAAGTGCATAGATTGAGTATATCTTTCAAAAGATAATACGAAAGTGAATATGAAATTGGAATGTGATAATTGAAAACTGAATAAATGTGAATGATGATAAGGGCCAGGATTCATCCAAAGCGGAATCCGTCATAAATGTAGATGAATGATATCGAATGAACCGCTGTGGATGCAATCGGCATCGAGTCACGAAGGCACCTCGAAATTATTCCAATGTCCCACTTAGCGGGATGCACTAATCGGCATCCATCATGATGGTGTATGGCATTGAAGAAATGTCCCACTTGGCGGGATGCACCAATCGGCATCCGTCATGATGACGTATGACATTTAATTGATACCACATGTCGAGGTGCACCAAACGGCATCCGTCATGATGGGAGAGCAGAATAGAGTGATCACGACATGTCGAGGTGTAAGCGACATCGTCATGATGGGAGAGCCAGAATTGTTAAATGGTAGCATTATCGAATGATAATAGGCGAGTTCGTGAATCAGTCGAATGTAAATTGAATAGTCAAGGTGAAAGAACCAACATTGACGAGCGAAAATGGGATTTTTATGTATATATGCTTAAATCTCATAAATTGAATTGTGAAATGAATTGTTGCATTGAAAATGCATGTTATGATATGGTAAATGATTTGTATATTGAAAGCATGCGGAAATGGATAGCATGAGTATATGTTAATATATTAGGCATGGTTTAATGTTAAGAAGTAAAAATACTTAGAGTTAAATTGAATATTGGAATGAAGCGCCTTAGAACCACTAAGCATGAAAATGGCAAGCGTGTAGTTTATCTATCATGGTATCGAATAAACAAAAGAAAAAGAGGCAAGATCGCGGCGGCACAAGAGGTCATAAGAGAGTACGGCGTATAAGTATATACTCTGTCATTTGCATATCATCTCTTTTGAACAAGTGGTATTTTGTAAACAAAAGGGTTAAACTCTGAACCTTGATTTTATATATCATTTTGAAAAGGCATGAATGCCTTCCTTGTAAATGTATTTTGTTAAATGTTTATGGGCCTACCGGTGCATTGAAATTGTAAATGATTATGGGCTTGTAGCCCCGAAGCACTTCCGCGTGAAATGACATAATGTTTGAAGATATTAAGCGTCGGGTATGGGCTCCTGTTCGAATCTTCCATTCGGGTCGAGCCGGGGATTCGGGTCGCGACATTTTTAAAAAAGAAAATTTAATAACACGGAAAATAAAAGAAATAAACTGAGCGTCCTTGGGTTTCGGCTCGGACTCGCCATTCGAATTCGAGATTTGGGCTCAGGGTCGCTACATACATTACTTACTCGCGGTCAGGTCCGGCGTAATAAACCCCGACCTAGTTGGATATGCTAGCAGCTGCCGCAGCAGCTTCACCACTAGCACGGTGAGGTGGTCACACTTCCTTCTTTAGCTTTCTTATCCCTACCCCGTGAGGACACAGTTATACTTTGGTTGGGGGGGAGAGCTAGCGTCGGAAGTGGCATTTATAGTACTTATGTTTGGTTTTGTTATACGCTGTCTTAGTTTCATCTTCTACTTGTCTTGTATAGGACTGTTTTGTATGTATGTATTAGCCAATAGTAGGCAGTGGTTTATTTTGCTTAGTTTGTATTATGTTCAGCTATGATAAGCTTGTACTAGCCCTTTTGGTTATATCAAAAGCTTTATAGCAGTTTTTACATCTTCTGCTTTGGCGCGATTTTTGTTTTTTATTTTTATTTTATTTTACTTAAACTTTTGTATTTTGCATAATGTTTAGCCTTGCGGTGTGTTGGAACCCAGCCTTTCCTAATGGTGTCCCAGCATTTAGAAAGGTCCTATCATAGGGTTAAGTGAATGACCTAGTCAGCTTCTTTATCGTGTTAACCAGTCTCTTCCTTTGGCTATACACACACTAGGCACATTAGATTCCATGATGAGCTTTGATTCAGCACCAACCACCCCACCCACTCCGCTTGTTGCAAATCCCTAACTGGTGACTGTTTACTCTATTGAATAGATTTGGACCCCGTGAATAGAAGGCCCGATGTGTCTTCTAAAAAATTTAAAAAAAGAAATAGAAAAGAAAAGAAAAGAAGAAAAAATTTTGCTTTGCCTTGAAACAGAGCACGGTCCGAGGGGTATATGGCGAAAGCCTTCAAAGCCCGGTGCTCTAAGATAACTAGTTGGGAGCCAACGACTTAGTGCTCGCTACACGGGTGGATGGGTGGAGTTTAGAGAGTTGTAGGTGCTAGAGGCTCGAAATCATTCGGAGTCCGGGTGAAACCTTTAGAGTTTGTGGTTGAAAGATCCTCATGGCTTGATGCCCTAAACCTTCACTGGTTGGGAGTTGTCGGCTAATCCACGTTACACGGACTTTGGTGAAGTCAAACCCTCAGCATTGCACACTACAACGCAAAAAGAATTGTGTAATAAGGGGCAGGTCCTGATTTATGTAGGTTGTTAACACATAAGGTTATGGAATTAGCTCGGGTAGGAGGGGAGAATGTACAGTTTCGTAGTTTATGATTGAGACCTGATCAAACAAACCCATAGCTTTTTGTAGAAGAGCCTGGTTCATGCCTCGGGGAGAAAACTTATTGGTCAGTTAGCGCGGTATAGTTTTCATTCTTTCGAGATGGGTATTAGTTCGAGTTTATTGATTAATATGAGGCTATGCATTGCCCATTTACAAACCTTTTTGACCTCACATATTTTGTTCTCTGCTTCTTATGCATTTTTGGCATTGCTACGGGACTAGCAATGTGTCGGTTGGGGGGTGTGATTAGTGCCCAAAAAGTGCTATTTTGAGCCCTATTTAAGATAGGTTTTGAGTGATTTTATTAGCACTAATCATATTAATTAAACTTGATTGACAGCGTGTAGGTCCTTGGTACTAATGATTGTATTCGAGAAATTTGTGGTAGTTTTGTAGTTTCATAAACCTATCCTACCATATCAAGCTAAGCATATCGAAGTTAAATTGATTTACACCGAGTTCGATGATTTATATTTGATTACATCAAGTTGGGAATGAAGAAATTGAAGATGAAACAAGAAGAAATGTAGGCTGGATGATACAGGATGCAGCAAAGAAGATATGAAATTTCGCTATTATAGCGAAATTTTCGCTAGAATAGCGAAATTTTCGCTATGTAGTGTAATTTCGCTACATAGCGAAATTTCACTATATAGCAAAAATTTCACTGCATAGCGAAATTTTCGCTATAATAGCGAAATTTTCGCAATTATATCGAAATTTTCGCTACGTTGTGTAATTTCGCTATATAGCGAAATTTCGCTATGATAGCGAAAATTTTGGCTATAGCGAAATTGTTCTGCTTTGTTTTTGGGTTCAAACGATCTCGTTTTGGTTTAATCGATTCTGCCCTCAGCGTAATGATGCTATTTGGGGATAGTTTGGGTTTTTCACCCTTTTGTAAAGGCTATATGGCCATGTTATGAACTTTTGTAGCTAACTCATTGAAGGCATTTTCATTACATTTGTTCTTGGCTCTCGGTTTCTCTCTTCTCTCTCTTCTTTCTCTCACTTTCTAAGGTACTTGAACACCGCTTTGAGGATGAAAACTTCAGATGTTTGGCTAAATCCTCAAACCATGAAGAGGAGGGTTGCTAGGTAAGGTTGATGTGGGTTGCGGTGTTCCTACGTTTTTTGAGACGGGTTACGCGTATTTATGTTCAAACTTTCAAAACTAGGTTTAGGCTGTTGTATATTTTCCTTGGTCAATACTTGGCAAGCTTTTAGGTTCAGTGTATTCTTAATGGTAGATACACTAACGTCCATTAGATGTCATTTACGAGCCATCGAGGGTAGGTTAAATGCTGGATTTCAACTGCAGGAACATTAAATGTTCAGTAAATGCCATATTTCAAATAGGAATGGTACTTAGGGTTAGTTTCTAAAGTTAAACAAAGATCCGGTTTTGGAGATGACTATATGTCATCTTCTACCCAATGAGTAATAGCAGGGGACACCTTTGCAACCTATCCTTACGAACTAGCGGCGAACTTCAAGGTCTTCTTTTACATTTTATTTCGAATTTCCCTTATTAAGCGATAAAAACCACTATTTTGTACAAATCAATCCAAACAAAAGCCTCGCTATTTTGAACCATTATCTGGAAACCATTTGTAGAAGAAAACCCGTCCAGTGTTCGATCCTAAAGTCAGCATCTTTGCGATAGTCATGCTACGCGTGTCGATCAGATTAGGTATAAATTTTGTTGATTCAAAACACCTGATGTGCATGGGAATCAACTGGGTGGGAATTTTCCCGCCTCTTTCATTTCCTCTCATTTTCTCTCATTTTCTCTTATTTTCTTGCCTTCCAAACACCCTTTGAAGTTGACAACTCAGAGGATGAGTGGCTAAACCCCCTTCACCCTTGAAGAGGAGGGCCACTGGGCTACGGATCTGAGGTAACTTGAGTTTCTCATGTTTTTAATGCATTCTTTTATTGACATCTACGCCTCTATCTTTCACACTAGGTTCAAACCCCTTTGATGCACCTTGAATATTGATGCCCAGTAATCTTTTAGGGTTCGGTGGATGCTTGTGCTAGATCCGAGATTAGTTCAGATTGCCATTTATTAATCACTATATAAGATGGGTCCAAGAAATTTAGGTTTTTCAGCAATGCGAGAGCATTAATGCTCCATAAATGCCATCTCTCGAAAGGAAAATTACTAGGGTTTAGGTTTTATAGCTAAATGAAGATCCGGTTCGGGAAATGACTATAGGTCATCCTCCCCAACGCGAGGAAATGGACCCAAGAACCCCTCAATCACCACAGGAACTGAGCCCAGTACTTTGATGCTTCAAGGAGTTCTTTTTACTTCACTTTATTTTCGGTTGCCACCACCAAAATCCATTGTTTTACAAAACTCCCAATCAATCAAGTTTACCATTTTCTGACTATTAATCACCCCAAGCAAAAAAAAAACCATTGACATTTAGACCCTAGAGCCATTATACTATAGTAGTCATGCTACAGCAGTAGGAGGAATTAGGTTTATAAATTTTGTTGATTCCGGATACCCAACTACCGCATCGCGAACCACTAACCTGGTTGCAATAAGGAGAGTCAATGTTGCAACATACTTCAAGCTTAAAAGGTGTTTTGATGTTGCGACAGAGATCTTCAGGTCGCGACATAGAAATCGGTGAGCGGAGAAAAGTCTATCGCGACGGGGAAAAATGGGTGCTTGACACGAAGGCGAGGGCTGAATCTGCGAGAAAAGTGTTATCGTGACACAACATATTGGGGTCGTAACATGTAAAACATCCCTAAAACAAAATTCTAGGTCGCAATATCAAAAATGAAGCTACAACAAGGAAACAAGTTAAATGGCGGCAATGCATTTGCGATAGACTTTTAGTGTGACGGGATGACTTAATGTACGAGCAGTGTTGCAACAAGAACTAGAACAAAAATGTTGTTGCGACACCAATTTGAAGAAGCTATTTCGGCATCCTTGTCGCCTTGAAAGGCAGGTCCGCGACGCGACTTGCGGGAGGCGCGAAGCGTGTTCGCGACATGGGTATCAATGTTGCGACATACATGTTTGAGGAATGAACAGATTATTGTCGCGACAAAGGAAAATCTGTTGCGACAAAGTTATCATACTGAAGGAAAGAAAAATGTCGCAATAAAAATATGTTGTTGTAACTCAGCGAGAATAGACACAAAGATCTTCAAATTAAGGCGCACTTCTGACGAAACACAACAAATTCAAGAGTGCATTGGCGACACAACTGGAGTCGTGACAAGAAGAAAATGCAGGCCCTAAAATTATAGGGATTCATAAAGAAGCGTGAGTTAGGGCCCAAACTTTTGGGAGCTCTATAAATAGAAGCAGTGCAAGCGGCGATTATTCGACAACGACCGAGCAGAGTACTGGGGGCGGGGACTCTTTTGTATTATATTTTTCTTATTTTTCTTTTCTTTGTAGATTAGCTTAGCGTTGGATTTTGATTCGATTACTAGATCTGAAACAGTAATTTATTCAGAAGTTTTGAAGTTGACATTTAATGTTGAAAATCATTTACGATTACTGTTTGAATTGATAGCAGACTCGAACAAACGTTAGAACTCATTTCTTAGGTTGATTGCGATTACGAGTGGAATTTTCTGTCGACATTTCATGTATGTTGTAATCCAGTTTTCGAGAACACAACTTCCACTGGGAAAGATCTGATGTTAGTTATGGTCTTTTCTGCAAATTGAGAAGAAAATTTCATAAGTTGAATTTTAAGTTTATTTGAATGGTGTTGTTATTGGAATTAATTGTTCCCAATTTTAGTAGCTTATATCCATGAAAGGACTATTATTGAGCTTTGATTTCCAAGAGGCCCTCTGAGTGACACAAAGATGGAGATTTTTGAGAGCTTAAATTAGTTACTAGGGGGTATGTTAGACTAATATTGAAGAACTAATGAGCTCTGAAAGATTAATTAGATAAATCCTCAATTTGCTCATGATAGAGAATGGGTTAAGTGATATATCAATCTAATCAATTAGAGATCTATACTTGGTCTAGAAGAATGATCTTGATCCCGTGTTAGCATGAGATCTAATCAAGGAAAGAGAAAACTCTTTCAGATCTTAAGGACGAGACATCATTCTTGTTGTAGAAACCTTGCAACTGCCCTGTCTTGGGAAGTAAGAAATCTACAGTCATAAGAGATGGGTATGAAGTATTGAAAAAAAAAATACCCAGATGTTATAGAGAAATTCTATTTACAAGTAAATTGATTAGAATCATGTTTCAGGAATGAACATGAACCTCTACTCAGTGAAAAGTATGGTTAGAGGAGGAATCCAAACTATACTATCTTGCCTCTTGACAAATTCAGATTCAACTCAGGGAAAAATAGAATGAGATTAGGATGAAGGAATTGGCAATTTCACAGCAGTGAAATCCCAGTGTTTACTTCCAGCAATAATCTGGTTCAATCCAGTTTACATTTAGGATTTAATTTTTCCTTTTATATTAAATGTAGGATTCTAGTTATTAAAATTCTTCTTAGGTTACTAAATTTTCATCTAAACTAGACGTTCAAATAGTATAGAACTTGAGTAGTTGGGGTAGTTGAAGTTTAAATTCCTTTCAATCTTTGTGGGAACGATATTCGGATTAATAGGTTCACTTTATTACTTGTACAACCTATGCACTTACAGTTTTTAAGACCAAAGTAAATCTTTAATTGAGCTTAGTGACAAATTTATTCATCTTATGAGCATATAATGTATATTTAGTCTGAACAAGTTTTTGGTGCCTTTACCTAAGATTCTAGTTAGTCTTTCATAATAGTGGCAGAAATTTGTATGTACATTTGGTCATGATCAGGCATGCTGTTATTTGTTGCGACATAGCTTTTCTTCTATATTCAGTCCTTTGTGTTGTGATAGAAGAAATATTGTCGTGACAGATTTCCTTAGCCATTTACTTTAACGTTGTCGCGACACACAGAACTTTGTCGTGACATAGACTGCTGTAATTGCTCTTTTTCTCCTCTTTCTTGCTTAAATTTTCTCCTTTTTAAATTAAAACCTGTAAAACACAAAGTTGGTGAATAATCCATAATTTGGCATTAAAACATATCTAAATATACTAAAAATAAGCCAGAAAAATGGATTAAAAATAGATGAGTTTAAGACTCATCATGTATGGACCACTCCATCTTGATTTCAATTTCCTTGGAAATATCTTCAACCTAGAGTTATATAAGAGAACTTGTTCTCCTGCCTTGAATTCTCTCCTTAAAATCTTTTGATCATACCACATCTTGGTATTTTCTTTGTAGATTTTGGCATTGTCAGAAGCTTCATTTATCAGCTCTTCCAGTTCATTCATTTGGTGTAATCTCTTCTCCTTTATCAGCTTGAAAGTCACAATTCAACTTCTTGATGGCTCACATAGCTTTGTATTCCAGCTCTAAGGGGAGATAATAAGGTTTTCCATATACAATTATGTATAAGGACATTCCAATGCGAGTTTTGTAAGCAGTTCTATATGCTCATAGTGCATCATCCAGTTTTATAGACCAGTCTTTCCTGATTGCATTAACTGTCTTCTCTAGATTTTTTTTGATCTACCTATTAGAAATTTTAGCTTCTCCAATTGATTGAGGATGATAAGCCAATCCCATTAGATGTTTGATTCCATATCTGCTCATAAGTTTTGCAAAATGGCTTCCCTCATCACTAATGATTGTTCTAGGTGCTCCAAATCTGCTCAAAATGTTTCTTTGTATAACCCCAACCACTATGATGGCATCATTTCTGGGACAAGTTGTTGGATACATAATCCACGGCTAGGAGGATGTACATATTTCCAAATGATGATGGGAAAGGTCCTATAAAGTCCATTCCCCATACATAAAAAATATGTACCACCAAAATTTCTTGTAGGGACATTTCATTTCTTCTGCTTAAGTTTCCCATTCTCTGACAAGCATCACAATGTTTCACCTATTCAAAATAGTCTTTGAATAGAGTAGGCCAATAAAATCCTAATTGGAGAATTTTTTGGGTTGTCTTGTCTCCTACAAAGTGTCCTCCATATGGTGATGAATGACATTTCTCCATAATACCACCTTGTTATGTTTTTGGAACATTTCTCCTTATGATCATATCTACTCCTCTTCTATGCAGTAGTGGGTCATCCCATTATGCTATTGTCCGGTTCTTATTTTCCTCTTACGGTGGTAGGCTGAATTCGAATGGCATGACTCCGTAAGCTAAGTAATTCACAATATGCATACCGAGTGTTTATGCGATAACATAAATAAATTGCTTATCGAGAAAAAAAATTTATGCTATCTCTATTCCTTACTACATTCGACTATTATACTCCAATCTAGACAAGTGATCTGCTATCACATTGTCACTACCCTTTTTGTCCTTGATCTAAAGATCAAACTCTTGCAACAATAGCACCCACCTGATTAGTCTTGGCTTGGCATCTTTCTTTGCCATTAGACATTTAATTGCAGAATGATTAGTGTGTGTCATAACATGGGACCTCAATATATAAGGCCTAAATTTTTCACAAACAAACACCATTGCCAGCATCTCCTTCTCTGTGGTGGAGTAGTTTTCTTATGCCTATTGAATGTTTTGTTGGCATAGTATATGGCCTTGAATATCTTTTCAGTTCTCTGTCCCAATACAACTCCCATTGCATAATCACTAGCATAACACATAATTTCAAATTCATTCTTCCAGTCTGGTGTCAACATGATGGGAGTTGATACTAATCTGGATTTAATTTCCTCAAATGCAAATCTGCATGATTCCTCAAAATCAAATTTTGCTTCTTTTTCTAGCAATCTGCACAATGGCCTAAAGATTTTTGAAAAATCTTTAATGAATCTTCTATAAAATCTAGCATGTCCTAGGAAGCTTCTTATGCCCTTCACTGTTGTAGGTGACATTAGAGTTTTATAACAATCTTTAGCAGTACACTTCCAATCACTTGCGAAATCTTGTGCCTAAAACATTACCTTGATTACCATGAAATGGAAATTTTCCCAAATTTAAAAACTGAGATGTCTTGTCTTGGCACCTCTGAAGTACTATTGCTAAGTTTCTCAAACAATCATCAAAACTAGATCCATAAACTGAGAAGTCATCCATGAATATTTCCATAACCTCTTCCACCAAGTTAGAAAATATAAACATCATACATCTCTGAAAGGTGGCAGGAGCATTACATAATCCAAATGGCATCCTTCTAAAGGCAAGGTACTTATAAGGACATGCTTGTATTGGTGTCTTCTGATCCTCTAGGGCTATTGCAATCAGGTTATAACAAGAATATCCATCAAGAAAACAGTAATGGGAGTGCCTTGCTAGCCTATCCAACATTTGGTCAATGAAAGGTAGAGGATAATGGTCCTTTCTGGTAGTAGTGTTAAGTTTCCTATAGTCTATACAAACTCTCCATCCTGTCACAGTTCTTGTAGGAATCAATTCATTCTTCTCATTTCTGATCACAGTGAATCCTCCCTTATTTGGAACCACATGTATTGGGCTCACCCAAGGACTTTCTAAGATTGCATATATAAAGCCTGCATTTAGCCATTTCAGCACTTCTTTTCTAACTACTTCTTTCATTACTAGATTTAGCCTCCTCTGATGCTCTACAGAAGTTTTAGAATTCTCCTCCAACAGGATCTTGTGCATACAAATTGATGGGTTGATTCCTTTCAAACCTTCTATAAACCAAGCTGTTACTTCTCTATATTTTCTGAGAGTCTCCAACAGTTTTTGCTCTTCCAGCTTAGTTAATCAGCCCGAAATGATAGCTGAAACTTTGTCCTTTTAAGTTGCAAAAGGCATACTTCAAATGTTCAGGTAATTCCTTGAGTATCAAACCCTCTGAGCTTTTGTTTTCTTCTACAACTTTTTCTTCATAACTACTTGACCTTTCTGCACTGATTTCTCCAATACTGAATACTAAATCTTTAAATTAAAAATTGGAGTTAAGAACTTCAGCCCGAAGCTCGAATCTTGGAAATTCATCTCATTTCCCATTCATTTAATTTTGAAAATTACAAGCAGTGGTCAGTTCAAAACTTACAGGAATTTTTGTTTCTACAATTTCACAGTTAGCACTACTAAGTTCTGGTTGTTTCAAACCATGATTGAGATTGAAGTGCACTACTTCATCTCCAACCCTAAGAGTCAATTTCCCTTTCTTCACATCAATTAGTGCTACACCTGTTGCTAAGAATGGTCTTCCTAATAGCAGTGAGACTTGTTTGCCTGCCTTCATATTAATGACCACAAAGTCCACTAGAAAGACAAATTTCCCCACTCTGATCAGCACATCTTCAAGGATGCCCTCAGAATGAGCCAATGTTCTGCTTGCCATCTGCAGAGTAATGGTTGTAGGAGTGAGCTCCCCCAAACTTAATCTTTGAGTAACAGACAGAGGCATCAAGTTGATGCTAGCTCTAGAATCACACAATGCTTAACCCATATCAACATCCCTAATCTTGCAAGGTATAGTGAAGCTGCCTGGATCCTGCCTTTTCTCTAGTAAGGTCTTTTGTATCCTTTGCACTCTGAGGTTACTATTAGGATCGCACCCTTTGAGTTAGTGTTTATAAAAGTGCCCATTTTGAACCCTATTTAAGATTGGTTCTAGAATCTTTTGTGTACTAATCATAATGGTCATGGGTGACACGTGTAGGTCCCTTTAGATGCTTAATGATTGTATTTCAAAGTACATTTATTGGTAGTTTTGCAGGTTTTATAAACCTATTCTACCATATCAAGCTAAGCATATCAAAGTTGAGCTGATTTACATCGAGTTCGTATGTTTTATCTTCGATTGCATCAAGCTATGAATGAAGAAATGCAAGCGAGACAAGCATGATGCTAGTTTAGACAGCGAGAGAACATACAAGGAAATTTTATAATAATATGAAATTTCACTAGAATAGCGAAATTTTAACTATGTAATGCAATTCGCTACATAAATTTTCGTATGTGAGAATTGCTATAACAAAAATTCACCTATTAGTTAAAGCCATCTGCTCCTTTTGTTTTATGTACAAACGACCCTGTTTTGGTTAATTTCAATTCTACCCTCATCGTAATTATACTATTTAGGTTAGATTGATATTTTCACCTAGTTATAAGGCTATAAAAGCCATTTTGTGAACATTTTGTAACTTAACTTTTCATTAAAGGCATTTCCATTACGGGCTCCTGTTTTCGGCCCTCATTTGCTCTCTTCTCTCTCTCCTCTTTCTCTCACTTTCTAGGCAACCAAACACACCCTTTGAGGATGACAACTCAAAGGATGTTTGGCTAAAGCCTCTAAACCTTGAAGAGGAGGTTTGCTAGGTAGGTTGATAAGGTTTACAGGTGCTCCTCTGTTTTTCACGAAGCAGGTACTGGGTATTTATGTTTCAAACTTTCAAAACTAGGTTTAAAAGATATTTGGTGTACCTTCTATGGTCAATACTTGGCAAACTTTTGGGATTCAGTGTATTCTTAATGTTAGATACACTGACATCCATTAGTTGTCATTTACGAGTCATCAGAGGTAGGTTAAATGCTAGATTTTAACTTTAAGAACATTAAATGCTCAGTAAATGCTATGTTTCAAAGAGGAATGGTACTAAGGGTTGGTCTTTAAAGTTAAACAAAGATCCGGTTTTGGAAATGACTATAGGTCATCTTCCCTAATGCTAGTTAAAAACAGGGGACACCTTTGCAGCTTTCATACCAAACTAGTGACTGAAACGAGGACTTCTTTTTACATTTTATTTCGAATTACCTTCAGTTAGCATAGTGACAACAACCACTGTTTTTGTACAAATCCAAAATCCAAATAAAAGCCTTACTATTTTGCCTCATTAAAAAATCATTTGTAAGACGAAAACCCATCCTAGTGTTCGATCCTGAAGTACCTTTATCTTTGTACTAGTTATGCTACGCGATGGGAAGTAGTTTAGGTATAAATTTTGTTGATCCGGAATCCTATTGCGGCACGAATCAAATGGTGTTGTTGCCGGGGATGGTGCCTTACTACAGATGATGAGTTGATGAGTGCTTGTAATCCTTATTACAAGTATTGGTGACCTTTTAAACCTTTTTGAATTCCATTGTTTAGAATTTTAGTTTTATTTCTCGTGATCCTTCTTTGGGATGTTTTATGAATAACAGTCATTTTATTTCTTAGCTAACTGCGATCTTTTTGCTAGCGCCTAGTTATTTGTTCTTTGCTTTGTCTCTTTTTGTGTCACATGTGTTTATGCATCACTGGGATAGAGGTATATCAGGTAGATTGCAAAGAGTTAGTACATCGATTGAACCAGGTTGTGAAGTCAGTGTACACAGTGAGCAAATGGATCCTCTACCTAAAGAACAACAAAGTCAGCAAGGTGCTCCAGTGAATCCTACAGCATAAGGGTTAATGAGGGACCACATACACCCTCCTAAGGTGAGTGCACCTTCTGCGTCATACCGCTGCGTGATGTGGTAGTGAGACCTGTTGATGCCCCTGCTTCCTTTTCATGGAATGGAGAATGAAAATCCATAAGCATATCGGGAGTTCGAGGAAGTATGCACAACTTTTAAAGAAGGTGTATCGACTTGGACTTGTAAGGCTAACATTTCCATTGACATTGAAAGACAGAGGCGGGTGGCTCCCGATTCACGGTAGGAGACAATTAAATTGGGCGCAGATCTTGAGCTAAATTTTGAAGAAATTTTTCAGTACAACCAAGACCAACAGTTTGAAGAGGAAAATCTACACTTACTCGGCCTATGATAATGAGAAGTTTTATCAGTGTTGGGAGAGGTTCATGGAGACCATCATTGCATGTCCACACCATGGGTTCGATACATGGATGCTTGTGAATCACTTCTATGATGGTATGTCTCCAGCCATGAAGCAGCTACTGGAAACCATGTGTTGAGGGGACTTTCTGAGTAAGAACCCAGATGAAGCCATGGACTTTTTTGAACTATCTTGTTGAAACCTCCAAGGCATAGACTGACAGAATCGAAATTTGAAAAAATGAGGCCTTCAACCCACGAAGGAGGCATTTATGCACTTCAGAAGACCACGAAGATGAAAGCAAAATTGACCACTTTGACCGAAGGTTGGAGGAGCTTGGAAATGAGAAACCAGCATGAAGTCTGTGATGATTGAATTACGCATCGCTATTTATTTTAATTGTCGGTCAATTAGCCCGTCTTGGGGGCGTTGTCCAATGGCTCCTTGATGGGGATTTGATGCGGGAGCATGCCCATGTCTTAGTCGAGAATAAGCCAATGACAAATCTCCGTGCTTAACACTATAACCTAATTGGAGGAATCATCGAACCTATTATGGAAGCCCAAAACCCCTACATATGCTCCCCAAAGACACGGCCTTGGCAACCTCCACATAACTTCTCATTGAAGCGACGATTAATTTAAGCAAGGCAGTGGGTACTTTTGTGGAGGAACAAAAGGTGTTCAATGTCCAAACTAATCAGAAAGTGAGACAATAAAGGCTCACTTTCAGTGAGAAAATAGACAATATGCATTACGAGATCTCGACAAATATGGCCGGCTTGAAAGTTCCATTTCTGGATGTCTAACCAGCGACGGGGTCTGAAAAGGGAAATTCCTTCCCGGTCTGACAAAACCCAAGGGAATGCATGAGATTAGGCTCATGATGAGTCAAATAAGAATAGATGAAGTCGAAGCGTAGTGGCGTTGAGAAGTGGTGAGCCAGGACCAACGATCCCCAAGCCCGGTAGAAAGCTCCCACAGTGGTTTAACCACTAGAGGAAGAACAACCAACAGTAGAAGAGGTGAAACACAGTGTACCCCCTCCTTTCCCACAGGCACTTGAAAAGGCATTCAGGTTAACCAAGCGAAATTTTAAATTACTACGTGAGTGAGTAAATCCCTCTTCTCGATATGATCAATGATCCCTCATTGTACAAAGTTTTGAGACTATGCATGGTAAAAGAGCTTTAATGTGAATAAAGGCCTTTTGATGAGAACGAAGTGAGTGCCATCATTGAGTGCAAGACTCGGTAAAGTATAAAGATCAGGTGTCTGATCCCGGGTTAACATGAGGCGACACTTGTGTGGAAAAGGCATTGCTAGATTTGGGGGCAAGTGTTAATCTACTGCCTTTTTCCATGTATAAGCAGCTTGAAATTTGGAAGGCGTAAGCCAACCACTATCACTTTGTCTCTAACCGATAGGTCCATCTCAAAATACCAAGGGGGCGGTTGAGGATGTTTTGATTCGGTGGATAAATTCTACTATCCAGTGGATTTTGTAATGCTTGACACCGAACCGGTCGCAGTAGGGGCTAACCATGTGCCAATCATCCTAGGAAGGCCATTTTTAGCCACTTCCAATGTGATCATTAATTGTCGGAATGGGGTGATGCAGCTAACCTTTGGAAATATGACCTTAGAGCTCAATATCTCCCTTACGAACCGCACATGCACAGCCCGGGGAGATGACCGGTAGAAGAGGTTTGTCGCGATAGAGACGCCATCCTTGAAACGAAAATGAAATTTTGCTTGTGCAAGATGTATTAACCAGGGAGTTGGTTGACATTAATGAAGACCAACAGGGCTTGAGGAAAGTAAGGCATATCTTTGCATGGGCAATGGAGAAGAAAGGTTGAAGTGTTACCTGCACTAGCGGTGAGAACGGGGGTCCTCAACGGTTAGATCTTAAGCCCCTACCTATTGAATTGGAAATATGCATTTTTGGGAGGAAAAATGCGACATCGATAGTGATTTCTTCACTGTTGAGCAATCCACAAGTCGGTTGCTTCAAATCCTCCCATAGGAACAAGAGAGTAATCGGATGGAAGATTTGGGTTGAAAGGCCTTGACCGGCCGTATGCACCCATCATATTTAGAGAATCGAAAGTGGTTCGTAATGACCCACGGAGGAGGCCAGTCTGCATATGCAAGAGGTGGTGCGAGTGGAAGTGTTGATGCTACAAGCGGCATCATATGCCCCATGTCGAGTAGCTCTTGGGTAAGTCGGCCAGTAGTACCCGAAATCGGGGTTACTACGGTGCTCAATCGAAAGGAGAGAAATGCCACTCGACTTACTACGAGGATGGAGGGTATGCATCGACTATAGAAGGATGAATGAGGTGGCGGATCACTTTCCCTTACCTTTCATGGACCGGCTCATAAGAGTATCGGGTCATCCGCACTCTTGCTTTTAGATGGGTATTAAAATTTATTTCCATATGTCGAGATCCTTTAGATGATCGAGGACAAGACCACTTTCATGTCTTTGAATTTTTATATGCCTATAGGAGGATGCCCTTAGGTCTATCTGATACCGGCCACTTTTAAGCGTTGTATGTTCGGTATTTTTAGTGATATGGTGGAGCGCCTTGGAGGTTTATATGGATGACATAACCGATTTACGAAGCTTGATGAATGTCCGGGTTTAGGCCCCATCCTCCACGGTCATCGAAAAGAGCTAGTATAGCGGGAAAATGCCATTTTATGGTAAATCGGGCATTGCCTTAGGGCACATCTCATTTTAAGAGAGGGAATTGAGGTGGATAAAGGCCAAAGTAGAAATTGATCTCGAAATTGCCATCTCCTTTATTAATGTGAAGGCAGTCAGGCAATTCTTGAGACATCTTGGCTTCTATAAAGTTCATCAGAGACTTCGAAAATTGCTAATGAAACACAGCTCCTTGAAAAAGATCTGAAGTTTGAATGGGATGCGAGAATGCGAAGGATTCGAGGGCTTAAGAACATGTTGACTCTGACACCATTGTGGGAGGCCACGGCGGCCACTTGCCTTTGAGTAATGTGCGTGCTAGTGACCTTGTTGTGGACCGGTTATTGAATGAGTAGAAAGTATTGTGTGGTGTATTATGAGCAAAGCGTTAAATGAAGCTGGAGAAACTACCTTGCACTTTCTGAGAGAAAGGGTACTTTAGGTAGTGCATGCTTTAGATAAGTTAGATCTTATTTAATTGGGTCAAATATTTTAATCTTCACAGATCATTCAGCATTGAAATATCTACTCACAAAGCAGAATTCGAACAAACGCTCGGATGGGTTCTATTGCTGAGAGTTGACATCAGTTAGGATAAGAAGAAGGGTGTGGAGAGCGTTGTTCTTAGATCATCTCTCGAGTTAACCGCAGCACACAATACCCACAACCCTCCCATATTTGATGAATTTCTGAGTCTCTGCGACAATGAGTATAGCACCATGGGTATGCTCACATTGCCACACAGTATGAGGAGAGTTACGGAGTGGTTCATCCACGGGGACCGAGAGGTTCTTACCATGCAAGGGGGTTCATTCATTGCTATTGGGAGGAGTCGTATTTTGTTCAAGTATTATGCCCGATCAAATAATAATAAGAAATGTGTGCGGAAGAAGAGCAGGAAGGAATTCTTAGCCATTGCCATAAATGGTGCCAAGACTTGGAAAGATTCCCCAGTCATCACATGATGCCCCTTAAACCTAATTTAGTAGTTAGGTGTTTTTTGATGCGTATGGGGCATTGAGAAACTATGGGACCATTTTTCACAACTTCATGGCTGTACTTACATCCTTGTGGGGTGGACTATCATGTCCAAGTGGGTCGACGGTGCCATGCAAAGCGACATACCATAAAGCGATTGGCAAATTTCCACGAAGGAGAACATTTTCTCTAGATTCGAGGTTCCCAAGCAGTGCTCGATGATGGAGGTTCTCACTTTTAACCAACAAACCCTTTGAGAACCTCTTATCCCGAATATGGTGTTAAGCCTGAGAGTAGCCACCGTATCATCCTCAAACCGGTGGTCAAGTGGAGCTGTAGCAGTAAGACCATCTGATGAAAGTTGTTAATTCTAGCGGAAGGGCGGGTCTTTGAAACTTCAAGACTCATTGTGGGCATACGAGGAGCAGCATCTGAGACCATCCTCGGAATGTCCGTATCACTTAGTTTATGGCAAAGGCTTGCCATTTACCGATAGAAGTGAATACAAGGCGTGGTGGAAAGCGTCACGAAATTTGAATATGGATATATAGGCAGGCGGCACGAAAGAATGCGCCCAAGAGATTGACGAGTTAGAAGAGGCGAAAGCAATGCCTAGCTAATTCCAAAATTGCAAAGGATAGGGAAGAAGTGGCATGGTCGGCTCATAGCAGAAAAACAATCGGGGGATCAAGTCCTCCTGTATGATTCCAAGCTCCATCTATTTCCGAGCAAACTCAAATCGCAATGGACGGGCCCATTTATCATCCACCAAGCATATTTGAATGGTTCAGTTGACCTTCTTAACCCGAAAGACAATAAAATATTCAAGGTTAACGGGTAATGAGTCAAGCCCTATGATGTTCGCCGTGCAAAGAGGGAGGAGATTTCCTCCTTGATCCTCCATAGTGACATTCAGACACATAAGTTGGTTTGGTCACCAACGAGACAGCTGCGACTCAAAGTTTGTTTTTAGGTCAATTTTTTAATTTATTTTATTTTAGTATTTTTATTTTATCTTAGTTGTTAATTAAAATCCTCTTTAATATATTTAGCCTAATGTTTTTTTTTATTATTATTTATTTATTCTTTATGTTATTTTTGTTTTTATTTTGCAGGACAAATCTTTGGTGCGGGGGCATAGTTTAGCTACAATGGCGAAATTTTGCCCCTGCAGCTCTTCGACTACGGGGTCCTTTCAGCGCCCAAGTGCCAGTTAAGCCCCACCACAATCTCAATCACGCCTTTCGGACCTTCCCTAGCCGCACCCCACACTTCTCTCCTACCACACGACCTCCCATTTCGCGCTCCCACGCCGCACGAGCATCCCCCCGTCGCAGCCCCCTCACCGCTGCAAAGCCGCTTTGCCGCAGACACCTCGAGCCGCGGCCACCGCACGCTCCCTCGCTCGCACGCCTCAGTTCTCCAACTATGGTTCGTGACCGAGACATCGATTCAGCCCGTGGGTAAGACTAGACCTCGCCAGATGGCGCGAGCATCTCCAGGTTATCGCAGCTACCTCTTTGACCAAGGTGCTGAGGCACTCCCTCGTCACACTTACATCTACGATGCAGAGACCACCTCCTCCGCCTGATATTCCGCAGGAGTATCAAGGTGCCTCAGCCTCCCATCCGCACGACACTAAACCCTGGTGGACCTCGCCCCTCTCCTTCAGGCATCCAAGGCCACCACTTTAGGCCCCATTTTCTATCGGCCCTGTGACATCTGTAATCTGGGAGTCTCTCACATTCCTAGCTCGAGCCTTTACAAATTCCTCCAGCCTGCCCAAGATCCCGCACCATTACTCGCCTCGCTTATCCCCTCTCGTCGAGGATTAAGCATCCACTATTTAGTCGTAATCTCATACCCGTGAACGTGAATTGTCGCCAAGGACTCTCTACTGAGAGTCCTACTATGATATACCAAAGATCGCGCACACCCATCGATTCGTGTAGATTCGACGCAAGCTGGTCCGTGAGGTATTCACTGCTACCGTTTATGACTCCGAGGTAGTTTTTCTATCCCCGAGTGGTTCTTGAGTTTTATCATACCATGACATCCCGAGGAGTGTCCGATCAGATGCAGCTTCAATTCAATATAGATGGTCGTTCTGGGTACTACGAGCTTCAAATATCATCGTCGCTAGTTGTTAAGCTCTCCATTACTCGATTTCGATTATCGGGCAGTTGGCTCAACCATCACTCAGAGATGGTTCTCTCTCTCTCTCGATACAAATGTGCTGCATTCTTATCCTTTTCACAGAAGCCTCCACAGATGCTTCCCTGCAGACCACACTCTGGCCTAACCCTACCCCGCCAAAGATTATTTGCGTCAAGCAGAGGAGCCATTCCTAGAGGCTCAGATCTGATATCCGAGGGGTTCCGGGGTTCAATCCTAAGAGAGCTCTATGACCGCCTTCTTCACTCGAAGAGAAGGTCCATCGCAGCAGCCTATCTCTGCAGCTATTCCACTGTTGATGCCGGTGCTGTTATGCCACTCGGTCCTAGAGCATCTCGGGGTTCCCTGGAGGAACCATGTATCGAGCGGTCGGGGCAGTTGTCCCCGCATTGCATCCCCCTCTGTTTCACTCCTCTCATTCATGCCACTCTCTTCTCTTTACACCAAAGATAAGAGGTCGTAGATGATTACGCTGGAGGACCCGCCCGTCCCTCCGACCCAAATGCCTCCTCCCGCCCCGCCTCCTACTACCCTTAGCTCCCGAGACTACAAAGCCCATCCCTCCACATCACACCCTCCATTCAGCACACATCCCCCAAGCCACTCTAGGGATTTATTGGTCGCTATGGACGCCATCCGCGCACGTGCTTCGCCACTGCAGATCTTTGGGCCAATACTTCAGATAAATAAGGAATGAGATGATGGCCTCTAACATCACCGCTGCCAGACCGCTATTCTTCACAACACAGAGAGCCAATCTTAGTCTCCTACTAGTTAGCGTGATAGAGACTATACAACCTGGTCACTCATGACCTCACCCAATGACGCACAGCCCTTCGATGTGTTCTCATGGGCCACCAAGAAGAGTTTCCACCACCACTTCTACACCACCACTAGTGAGGTGGTCGCACTTCCTCTCTAGCTTCCATCCTCACAGTTGAGGACAAAGTGATACTTGGTCGGGGGAGAGTTAGCTGCCTTCGAAAAGTGGTATTTTTAGTACTTATGTTTTGCTCTTAGTTTTATGTTTATACTTATGTTGTTTAGTCTTATCAGCGCCTACTAGCCTTTTGGGACTATTTGTTTGTATGTATTAGCGATAGTAGGCGGTGGTTTTTTGTTTAACGTGTAGTGTTAGCTATTATAGCTTATGCTAGCCTTTGATTATATTAAAAACTTTATAAGCGGTATTTGCATTTCTATTTTTGCACCCACATTTATATATATATATATATATATATATATATATATATATATATATAATATTTTAATTAACTTTTTGTAAATGCATAATGTCTAGCCTTGCAATGTGTTGAACTTAAGCCTTCCTAATGAATTGTGTTAGAAGGGTCCTATCATAGAGTAAGTGGATGACTAGTCAACTTCTTGTTGTATTTAACTTTGTCTTTACCTTTAGCTAACCACGAGCACGTTAGGTCTCGATGAAGGCTGGCTTGACCGCAAGAAAGCCCCTCTTACGATGCAAACCCTTACCCCAATGTCGTTTACTCCTTGAATAGATTGTGGACCCATGCATAGAAAGGCGATGTGATATTTCGAAAATAAAAGAAGAAGAAAAAGAAAAGTGAAAAGAAGAAAAATGAGTGCATTGCTTTGCCTTGAAACCGAGCATGGTTCGAAGTATATAAGCCTTTGGCAAGTGCCTTAAACCATTTGGTTGAAGTCGCCGACTTAGTGTTAAGCTATACGGGTGGATAAGATTGGAGTTTAGCGAGTTGTGAGTCTTGGGCTAAAAATCATTTGGGTCAGGGGTGAAACCTGTAGAGTTTGTGGTAAGAAATATCCTCATGACTTGATGACCTAAACCTTCCTTTGATTTGGGAGTAGGTCGGTTAATCCTTAAGCGACTTTTGTGAAGTCGAACCCTCGGCATTACACCTCTGGCCTTAAAAGAATTGTGTAATAAGGGGCAGGTCTTTATCTATTTAGGTTGGTTAACATACAAGGTTGTGGCATTAGCTCGGTTGGGGGGGAGAGCGTACAATTTCATAGTTGCGCGATTTGAGACACGATCAAACGAGCTCATAGCTTTGTAGAAGAGCCCGGTTCATGCCTCAGAAGAGGAGCTTGTTGAGTGGGTTAGCAGCGGTATAGTTTTCATTCTTTCGAGATGGTTTTTAGTTTAGGTTTTCATGATTCTCATCGCAGGCCATGCATTACTTGTATAAACCTTTTTGACCTCCCATGTTTTTGTTCTCTATTTGTTGATTATTTTTGGCATTACTCTGAGGCTATGATAATCGGTTAGGAGGAGTGTGATTAGTGCCCAAAGAGTGCTATTTTGAACCACACTATTTAAGATTAGTTCTAAGTACTTTAGTGTTTTAATGTGGATAACCAGTGTATGTGATCCCTTTAGTACTAATGATTGTATTTGGTACATTGTGGCAGTTTCACGGGTTTCATAAACATATTCTACCTGTCGAACTAAAAGCATGAAGTTGAGGTGACTTACCTGAGGATTCGTATGTTTTTATCTTCGATTGCATGAAGCGAGATGAAATGCAAGCGGGAGGTCTGGCGAGGAACAAAGCGGGATCTGTTTGGAGCAAGCGAGGGCATACGGGGTGATTGGTACCCCCAGTGCTATTTGAGCCACACATCGAATGGTTTTGGGTGCTGCATACTAATCCTTATCAATTAAACCAATTGAGGTGTTCGAGGTCCATAGTATCATATGCCATTCTTGAGGTTATTTTGGTTAATTTGTAGATTTTTACCATGCAAGTGCGACTTAAGGCCATGTGATAGCTAGGTTAAGAGGAGGGAATAATTTTTGCAATTTATTGGCGATCTGGATTACTTTGGGAACCATTAGTTTTAGTGGAAATTGAGGTTGTTCCATGGATCCGATCATTGACCTAAAAATTGTTCTTATGTAGTTTAACTCTCTCATGTCGGTTTTCAAACTAAGTCTCAATTGTTCATTTTAAAGGTAATACTTTCTGTACATATACCTTTTTGAACCATGAACACTTTTTGTAAAATCACTGCATGCATGTCCTTTTTATTTTAGCATTTGCTAAAGGACTAATAGCAGCGATCGGTTGAAGTGTGATTAATTGCCAAAAGTGCTATTTTGAGCCTATCCAGAATGGGTTTGAGTGCTTTTGCATGCTTAATCTCATGTCGATAAACAGGTGGGGTGTTCAGGTCCATAGTATATATGCCATTGCAAGGTTATTTTTTGTGGTTAAATTTGTAGGTTTTTGCATGCCTTGGTCACTAAGTTCGAGTTCGAGATATGTGCTGAACCATGAAGATTAAAACTATTTTCAGCCATTGAAAATATCAAGATCAGGAAGAAGCCGAAGGCAAAGTGATGAAAAGGGATGCGATAGAAGAAGAAATAATGCGGTGAAGCAAAGCAGGCAACCGGGGAAATTTCGCTAGCGTTAGAAAATTATTTGGGATTACCAAAGAATTCGTAACCATAGCAAAAATTTATAATCCTAGCGAAATTGGAAAATTTAATGGCTAGAAGAATTTCGCTATACAGCGAATTCAACATTACTAGCGAAATTAACCAATTTAAGCTATCTCTCACTATTTTTAAGCTAGGCTAGCGAAATTTAGCTAACTAGTGAAATTCACTTGTAGATAAGCGAAATTTCTCAATTTAGCTATCTCTCAATAATTCCTAGGCTGAAAGTATTAAGCTATGCTAGCAATTTTATATGTAAGCGAAATTGTCTCTATAAGCGAAAATGGCTGCCTGTGATTTTGTGTAGTAATGCTAAGCATTTGCGTTTGGTTTATTACCACCTTGTCCTTGTCGGTAATATTTTAGGCTTTCTTGTATTTTCATACTTTGCATGGACTATATAAACCCCCATCATTTTGTAACCGAAAAGCAATTTTTGTAACAGTTTTTCATTTTATAAAATTCCCGCAGCTTTCATTTTAGGGTTTGCTTTTCTCTCTTCTCTCTTCTCTCTCCTCGTTCTTCCATTTTCTCGGCTGCCAAACACCCCCCTTGAGGATGACAACTCAAGGGATGCTTGGCTAATCCTCATAGCCTTGAAGAGAGGAGGTTTGCTGGCGCAGTTTTGGGGCTGCGCGGGTGTCCTCATGTTTTGAAATGCTACATGTCTTTTGTATTTATGGCTCGACTTTCCAAACTAGGGTTTAATGCCATTTAATGTATTACTTTAGTCGATACTTGCCATGCTTTAGGGTATAATGCATACTTGTTAGATACCTTTGTTATTCTTTAGATGGTCTTCTGACCACTAAAATGAGGTTAGTGTTAGGGTTTAAAATGATAGAAATTTGTGAATGCATGTTACGTGTTGACTCGAATAGGAGTGGTTCTAGGGTTAGGTTTATAGTTAAAAGCGAGATCCGGTTATGGCTTGACTATATGTTACTTGCCATGATCTGCGAGGATATAACCGAGGGGACCTTGTTAACCAGTGTTATCGGTAGTGACTAAACCTTGAGGTTACCATTTACACTTCACTTTAACCATTTCGATTGATCGGTGAACATATAATCACCCACATTTTAACCAAATCCAAAAATCCAAACTAAAGCCTCCCCAAATTTTCAAACACTAATACCGTCATTCGTAGGATGAAAACCATCCGTGTTCGACCACTGGGCCGCTATCTTGCATTAACATTTCGGCGATGGGAAGAACATAGGAAACAAATTTTGTTGATTAAAGCTCACTGCAGTAGCACGAATGAAATAGGCGTCGTTGCGAGGATGGTGCCTTAGTGCAAGTAATGTACATTGGAACACTTGTGATCCTCATCACAAGTCTTGGTGAGTTTCTTTTTATCATTTTACAATCATTTTTTCTTAGTTTTATTTCACTTTAAAAAAAAAAAAAAAAGAAAAAAACAGTGTTGCAGGATTGTTGTTGGTGCTTGTCTGTCTTGTTGCGGGGTTCATTTTCAGTGGATAAGTTCTCAATCAAGGTTGAATTTGAACCCAATGGAGCAGGGAGACCTGATATGGTCGACAAGTGGCGAGGGGTAACCACTAGTTCATATATATCCATGAGGGTATAAGCGGAGTCGTAGCGAGGTCGACTGTGGAAGGAACCCAGTGAATATAGGTCCATGAGGACTATAGAAACCAATGGATAAGTTCACCATGGTAGTGCTTACAACCACTAGTTAGGGAATCCTCAATTCCTCATGGGAACCAAGACCTCCCACAATGTCTTCTGAACCTCCATTTTATGCCTCGACCCTCGGTCACCTCGATCATCTCGGCATTACCACAGTCAATCCCTCCATTTGAACAAGCCATTTTGGACCTTGGATGTTGGACTGACTTTGTGGAAGAAATAAAAAGGAGTGTGCCCATTCGAATAAGAAAATTGTCCTTTGTGGAAACGATGTGAACAAGAAAATAGATAGGCTAAATGACTATGAGGCATAAATGGGACAACCTGCAATTCCCTTTGAGACCAATCGATCGACGGCCGGTGTCACGGAGGAAGAGTGCCAAGTGACACCATGGCGGAGGAACGGTCTCCAACATGACCACACGAAGAGCTTATAGAGGATTTTGTTAGTTATCGGAAAAGTTAGATTTGAATGTGAGATATGTGTGATGTTGTTTTTCCAAGGGAGAGACAAGAAGAAATCATTCTTGCTTGTTGGTGGGGAGGGCGAGTGAAACAAACGATGAAGTGCCCAAAAAAGAATGTCCTTCAACCAATTCCCACAGAATTGAACTGTTGCCCTTGCCGAACACCAAATGCCTTGGCGAGTAGCCTCTCCTTGACCAAGTGTATATTCTACCTCCTCTGTGACACAATCCACACCCAAAACACACCACTTCAAAGGCCACCCGTCTTTGCCCTGTTCTACAAAACCTCAAAGCTAGTGTACATTGCTCATATTGCCACTACATCAAAAAATTAGCGACCTTTCTGTATCGCATGCACGATTGGTTAGAATCTTGGGTTAAATTTGAGCACGAACCCCAGACATCCTAGGCTCAAACAATTCGGTTGCCTCCTTGGATGTCTTTGGCGGCCATTCTTGACTTGATTCTGGCATCCGCGCATACGAGAGTGAGGTGGTGCGCACTCCACTTCTCTAGCTTTAGATCCACCTTTCGGTGGAACATGGTTATACTTTAGTTGGGAAAAGTTAGAGTTAAGTATTCTTTATCTTATTTGCGTGTTTAGCTTTATTAACTGCCTACTAATTTTGTATAGAATTCATGTATTAGCCAATAGTAGGCAATGATGCTTTTGTATATTCAGCATGTACTAGCCATTTTGGTTATATCAAAACATTTTACAGTGTTATTTACAGTATACTACACTTTTGCAAATCACTTTTTGTGCCTCCATGTGTGTATCTACTTTTTCTTTCAATTGGACAATTGAATTGCTTTCAATTGGACAATTGAATTGCCTTTAGTGGAGAATTGAAACCACATTCTTTGCCTTAATGTAGGACAATTCCATGTTTGATTCGAGTTTTTGATCGATTGAGATTCAGCGTATTCAACTTGAACATTTCCCCTTGGTAATTCACACACGCCACGCTGATTTCTTGATAGGTTGTGAGAAATTATATACCTCTTTTCGCTTTGCAAAGCCGGCCTTAGGCATGTTGACGACACATAATAGGTTTGTGTTACCCATATTTGAAGACCAATGTAGTCTTCCAAAAAGGAAAAAGAAAAGCAAAAAGAAAAAAAAGAAAGAAAGAAAAGAAAAAGAAAAATACAAAGTCATGAGCTTTACTTGTGAAACAGAAACACGGTCCGAGGGTATATGGTAGCTAAAACCCGATGCCCAAACTTTAAATGGTTAGGAGTCATCGACTTAGTGTTACACATGGGTGGATAGGTGGGTTCAGCGTGTTGCCAGGTGCTTGGATTCTCGAAGTCATCGAGTCAGGGGTGAAGCACAGTAGAGTTTATTAATTCAGTGATCGCGCGGCGATGCGCAAGCCTTAATTGGTTGAGTCATCGGTGGACTAGATTACGGACTTTGGTGAAGTCGAGTTTAAGCGTACCCTATAATGAAGTCAAATAAAGAAAAAGAGTGTAGCTTTCACATCTGGGTTGTTGACGGCTTAAGGCCATGGCGTGCTTCAGGTTGGGAAGGGAATAATTTTGCAATTTATTGGCCGTGCGTTGCTTTAGGAACCATTAGATTTTAAAGTGGAAATTAGGGTTGAATTCCATGGTGCGATGTTGACCTAAAAATTGTTCTTATATGGTTTTGCTCTCATGTGGGTTTTCAAACTAAGTCTTAATTGTTCATTTTAAAGTATGCTTTACGTACATATGCCTTTTTGAGCAGTGAACACTTTGTAAAATCTTTGCATGCATGTCCTTTTTATTTTAGCATTGCTAAGGACTAACAGCGGCGTCGGTTGAAGTGTGATTAGTGCCATGTGCAGGCCTATCGAATAGGTTTTAATTTTTGCGCACTAATCATATCAATTAAGCCAATTGAGGTGGTCAGGTCCACTTAGTATCACTTATGCCATTGCAAGGTTATTTTTGGTTAATTTGTAGGTTTTTGCATGCCTTGGTCACTAAGTTCGAGTTCGAGATATGTGCTGAACCATGAAGATTGAAACTATTTTCAGCCATTGAAAATATCAAGATCTAAGGAAGAAATATAGGCAAAGTGATGAAAAAGGGATGCAGTAGAAGAAGTATGGTGCGGAGTGAAACCCAAAAGCAGGCAACCCGGAAGTTTCGCTATGATTGCGAAAATTTATTTGGGATCTTATTCGCAACCATAGCAAAATTTATGAAATCTGGCGAAAGTGGAAAATTCGCTGAGCTGACGAAATTACAGCCATCTGGCAGAAATTCATAATAACAACTAAATTAACGATTGGCTTCCATCACTCGTATTTTTAAACTAGGCTAGCGAAATTTATTATTGTTGTGAAATTCCTTAATGAATGTGAAATTTCTCCAATTTCGCTATCCTACGTGTAATTTAAACTGAGCTATCGAAATTTCGCTAGGCTAAGCGAAATTTTCACTATGCTAAGCGAGTGTCCTCCGTAGCGAAAATGGGCGCCTGTGATTTTGTGTAATTAATGCTACTTTTACCACCTTGTCCCTTGTATCAGCCAATATTTTAGGCTTTCTTGTATTTTCATACTTTGGGTGGACTATATAAACCCCCATCATTTTGTAACCGAAAAGCAATTTTTGTAACAGTTTTTCATTTTATAAAATTCCCTCAGCTTTCATTTTAGGGTTTGCTTTTCTCTCTTCTCTCTTCTCTCTTCTCTCTCCTCGTTCTTCCATTTTCACTCGGCTGCCAAACACCCCCTCGAGGATGACAACTCGTGATGCTTGGCTGCTTCCTCATAGCCTTGAAGAGGAGGGCTTGCATTTATTTTGGGGCCGGCGCATGTGTCCTCATGTTTCAAATGCTAAGGTATCAGATTATGGCTCCCAGCTTTCCAAACTAGGGTTTAATGCCATTTAATGTCATTACTTTGGTCAATACTTGCCATGCTTTAGGGTACAGTGCATACTTATTGTTAGATGCACTGTTATTCTTTAGATGGTCTTTACGAGCCACTGAAATGAGGTTGAGTGTTAGGGTTTTAAACTGATAGGGGCTGTGAATGCATGTTACCTGTGTTGACTCAAATAGGAGTGTTTTAGGGTTAGGTTTTATAGTTAAACAAAGATCCGCTTATGGCTTTGACTATATGTTACTTGCCATGATGCGAGGATATAACCCGAGGACACTTGTTAACCCCCATGTTATCAAGCTAGTGACCTAAACCTTCATGGTTACCATTTTACACTTCACTTTAACCATTTCAGTCAGTCAGTGAACATACAATCGCCCCTGTTTTTAACCAAATCCAAAAATCCAAACTAAAGCCTCACCAATTTTCAAACACTAATGCAAATCATTCGTGGGATGAAAACCCATCCCCGTGTTCGACTTTAGACTCGCCATATAGTACTGGCAGTGAGCTTCGACTACGACAGTAGGAGGAACATAGGAAACAAATTTTGTTGATTTCCGCCACCCTACCGTGGCACGAATCACAGGGGAAATTTCGCTAGAATAGCGAAATTTTCGCAATAATAGCTAAATTTCACTAGAATAGCCAAATTTTCGCTATGTATTTCAATTTCGCTACATAGCGAATTTTTGCTATGCTAGCAAAATTTCGATACATAGCGAATTTTCGCTATGCAGCGAAATTTCGCTACATAGCAAAAATTTCACCTGTAGCGAAACCATCTGCTCCCTGTTTTTGTGTACAAACGACCCGTTTTGGTTAATTTCAATTCTACCCTCACTGTAATTATACTATTTAGGTAAGATTGGTATTTTCACCTGGTTGTAAGGTTATATAAGCCATTTTGTGAACATTTTGTAACTTAACTTTTCATTAAAGGCATTTCCATTACGGGCCCCTGTTTTCGGCCCTTATTTGCTCTCTTCTCTCTCCTCTTTCTCTCACTTTCTAGGCAACCAAATACACCATTTGAGGATGACAACTCAAAGGATGCTTGGCTAAAGCCTCTAAACCTTGAAGAGGAGGGTTGCTAGGTAGGTTGATAAGGTTTACAGGTGCTCCTCTGTTTTTCACGAAGCAAGTACTGGGTATTTATGTTTCAAACTTTCAAAACTAGGTTTAAAAGCTATTTGGTGTACCTTGTTCGGGTCAATACTACAAGCTTAGGATTCAAAGGTATTCTTAATGTTAGATACACCTATCCATTAGTTGTCATTTACTTAGCCATCGAGGTAGGTTAAATGCTAGATTTTAACTTCAAGAACATTAAAGGCTCAATAAATGCTATGTTTCAAAGAGAGGGTACTAAGGGTTGGTTTTTAAAGTTAAACAAAGATCCGGTTTTGGAAATGACTATAGGTCATCTTCCCTAATGCGAGGTAAAACCCGAGGACACCTTTGCAACTTTATCATACCAAACTAGTGGCCCAAATCATGACTTATTTTTACATTTTATTTCGAATTACCTTCAAGTAGTTATAGTGACACAAACCACGGTTCAGACAACCAAAATCCAAACAAAAGCCCCATTATTTCCTCGACTCATTGGGGTAAATCATTTGTAAGACGAAATCCCATCCCAGTGTTCGATCCTAGAGCAGCTATACTGCAGTAGTTATGCTTTGGCAGAGGAGTAGGTTAGGTATAAATTTTGTTGATCCGGAACCCTATTGCTGCACGAATCACCCTTCCTCAGTAATCTTTCTCTTTTTGCTCATTACATCTTTCATGAATTTGCATTACCGAGGCATCCGAAAGCACGCCTCGTATAGAAAGGAATGTTGATCTCTATCTTCTTAAACATGTTTAAGAATCTAGATAACTGCTCCTCTAGCTTTGCTTTCTGTACTCCTTGAGGGAATGGAACTGGAGGATTGTAAGCTTTAACTTCTTCACTCCTTCCCTTCTGATTGGGTTGCATTTCTATTGTTTTTTTTTCTCAGTAGTTCCTCAACTGTCTTTCTCCAGTTCCTCTCCTATTTCTGCTTGTTTCTCTTTCTCAATGTCCTTCTTTTCACTTCTCCTTTCATCTAGCTCTCAGCCACTTCTCAGAATTACTGCCATACAATCCTTAAGCTCTTTTTGTACAGCTTGAGCCAGTTGCCCTATCCGTACCTCCAAATTCTTCAAAGAGGCTTTAGTGTTTATCTGAAACATAGCATAAGTTTGTTGGTAATTCTGTCCAGGTCTAGGGCCCTGCTATGCTCCTCCACCATATGAAAAGTTTTCATGGTTCCTCAATGCTGGTGTATAGTGTGTTGGCAAGTTAGGGTTAGGCTTGAAGTAATAACTTCTTTGCTCATTCATATACTTGGTCTCCTCAACTTGGTAGGGCTCTTCTCCAACTAGTTCCTCAGCACTTCTTCTACTACTCCCACTTCATGTGTAGTGTGCATTCTTCTTTCATTGTTTCCCAGTTTGTTCATCACTACATCAAGCTTTGCTTTTATGGCTATCATTCTGTCAAGCCCAATAAGACCATTTCCTTTCATCCTACTGCTGCTCCTTGAAGCTTCAGATGGAGCCTTGTAGTTGCATTTGGCAAGGTCTTCAATCAGTTCCCTTGCCTCCTCTGC
Organism: Tetrastigma voinierianum; assembly: GCA_016808115.1. NCBI lineage: Eukaryota > Viridiplantae > Streptophyta > Magnoliopsida > Vitales > Vitaceae > Tetrastigma > Tetrastigma voinierianum. Next base: position 178,335 of record JAEQBH010000676.1, read on the forward strand.
ACTTCTTCTTTTAAAAGCTCAATAGGATGCACATGAATTATAAATTCTTGGAGGCATAATTCATGGCATGATAGAAAATATCCATCTGAGTTGTCAGGTCAATTCCATGCTTAGGACATCTTTTCAACAATCTTTTGAATCTCTCCCATGTAGTGTAAAGACTCTCATCTTCCCCTTGCTTGAAGAAAATATTTCTCCTCTTCTCTCAACAGTGAGAGATGGAGGGAAAAATCTACTCACGTATTCCTCCACCAGTTCTTCCCAAGTGTTCACTGATCCCACAAGCAGTGAGTCAAACCATGTTATTGCCATGTTTCTTAATGAAAATAGGAATAGTTGAAGCTTGATTACATCTGGTCTCACCCCATTCAGCTTGACTGTGTTTGCCATCCTCATGAATCTCCCCAGGTGCTCATTAGGATCTTCAGAAGGGTGGCCTGTGAACTGATGTTGCTGCACCATAGTAATCAAAGTTGGCTTCAGCTCCAAATTGTTTGCTTCAATGGAATGTTGTCTCACAGTTGAGTACTCCTCTTGGATAATAGGCCTCCAAATTCATGTTTGTTTCCGTGCAGCTTCTTCAAAATTATGTCGTGACCTAGTTTCTATGTCGCGACAACATTTCTGTTTGTTCTTGTTGCAACAATGTTTCTTGTATTGTCAGCATTCCTGTCGCGACATAGTCTTGTCTCCACTTAACCTGATTTCTTATCGCAGCTTCATTTTTATGTTGCAACATAGTCTATTGGTGTTGTAGATGTTTTCTATCACGACCTAGTTTTTATGTCGTGATAAGACTTTTTATGTCGCGATAAGACTTTTTGCCTTCAACTCATCTTTGTGTCGCGACCTGCTTATATGTCGCGACCCGCTTTTGTTATGTCACATAAGACTTCTTCCTAGGTTTAACTTGTTACGATGGAAACTATCACACCTTGTTTATATGTGTTCAATTTTTTTGTTTCAGGTCGTGACCTTAATATCTCTATCGACATCAAAACTTCTTCAACTTGAAGTTTGTCACAACATTGAACCTTTGTTGCAACCAAAGCCGGGCTTCACTAAGTCAACATCACTGGTCGCGACTTCTACTTCTCCTCACGTTGATTCGTACACAAAGAAGGTGATCCGGAATCACCAAAATTTATAATTTCAGGTGCCCTCTTCCCACCGTAGTCAAGCTACCGCAAAGATAGTGGTCTAGGGTCGAACACGTTATGGGTTTTCATCCTAAGGAATGACTCGCAGACGTTGTTGAAAATGGTGAGGCTTTAATTTGGATTTCTTGGATTTGTTTCAAAACAAAGGGAAGTTGCTCGATGCCGATTAATTGTAAAACCAAAGTGAAGTGTGAAAAAGGTAACTTGAAGGTTTAGGTCACTAGGCTTGACAACATGGGGTAATAAGTGTCTCTGGTTTTATCTCGCATCATGGCAAGCAAACCTATAGTCCAAGCCATCACCTGATCTTTGTTTAACTATAAAACCTAACCCTAAACCAATTCTATTTGAGTCAACACAAAGCCACATGCATTCACAAAATTCTTCGGGGCTTTAAAAACCCTAGCACTCAACCTCATTTCAAAGGGCTCGTGAAGACCATCTAAAGAATAACAAGCAGCATCTAACAACAAGTATGCACTGACCCTAAAGCATGGTAAGTATTGGCCAAAGTAATGACATTAAATGATATTCAACCCTAGTTTGGAAGATATGGAGCCATAAATACAAGATCGTGAGCATTTAAAACATGAGGGACAACCTCAATCGCCCTAAAACTAAGCTAGCAACCTCCTCTCTTCAGTTATAAGGCTTAGGCCAAGCATCTCTTGAGTTGTCATCCTCAAGAGGGTGTTTGCGCCCTAGAAAATGAAAGAAAGAAGAGAGAAGAGAGAAAAGCAAACCCTAAAATGAAAGTCAAGGGAGATATTTACATAAATGAAAAGCTGCCAAAAGATCGTTTAAAGATCATGAGTTACAAAGACGGGCCATAGGCCACCCAATGTGAAACTAAAAACCTAAAATGTTGGCTAACGCTATGATGGAGCAAGGAGGTAATACACCAAACGGGGTCATTTGGGCATTAAATACACAAAATCAATTATATAAGGAATTTCGCTATGCAAGGAAAATTTCGCTAGGTGTAGTTTAAAACTTCGCTACTTAGCTAAATTTCGCTAGCCTAAATGAACTGTACGTAGATAGCCAAATGAGAATTTTCACTATGCACGCCACTCGCATAGTTTAAATCTCCCTCGCTAGCCTAGCGAAAAATCTTGAGAGATAGCTTAAAATGAAGAATTCGCTAGCACAAAGGATTTTCGCTATACATTGAAAATTTCGCTAAATTTGGAGAGTTCTCACTCGTTAGGATTACAAATTTTCATGATTGCGGCCAAGAATCCCAATGGGAATTTTCGCAATCATAGCCAAATTTCCGGGCTGCCCGTTTCACTTCCGCACACTCAGATTCCACCGATCGTTTCTTCATCACTTCTGGGCCATTTTTCACCTGTACTAATTTTGATATGTTTGATGGCTGAAAATATAAGTTCGGCTCTTCTTCATGGCCCTCACATATCTCGATATTGACCTCCAAGGTATAAAACCCTGCAAATAACTTCAAAAAATAACCTCGAATGGCATAAGTGATACTATGAACCTGAACACCTCAATTGCTTAATTGATATGATTAGTGCTGTGTAAAAGCACTCAAACCTATATTACATAAGGCTCAAATAGCGAATTATTTAAATTTAATCACACTCCCAACCGACAAGGTTAGTCCCTTTAGCAATGCTAAAATAATAAGGACATGTATGCAGTGATTTTCTCAAAAAGTTTGTGATTTAAAAAAAAAATGTTTGTACAAATAAACATCACCTTTAAATGAAGAATTGATACCAAGTTTAAACCAGACGAGAATATAAACCATACTGCACGTTTAGGTCAACATCGGATCCATGGTTCTCAACCTGAATTTCCACCAAAGTCTAATGATTCTAAATGTAACCAGATCGAGCCAATAAAGTGCAAAATTATTCCCTCCCCCCAACCTAGCTACTGGCATGGCCTTAAGCTGTTGAACAACCTAGATAGGAATAGTTACACTCTTCTTTTCTTTATTTGACTACATTGTAGGGTGCAATGCTCAAAGCTCGACTTCACCAAAGTCCGTGTAACGGGGGTCCACCGATGACTCCCAACCAATTAAGGTTTAGGGCATCAAGCCAAAAGGATCACTTGACCACAAACTCACAGGCCACCCCTTGACCCGACGACTCTTCGAAATCAAGCACCTACAATTCACAACCCTACCTATCCACCCACGTAACGACACTAAGCTCGATGACTCCTAACCAATTAAGGCTTAGGGCATCTAAGCCAAAGGCTTTCGCCATATACCCCTCGGACCGTGCTCGGGTTTCAAGGCAAAGCGTCACGACTTTATTTTTCTTTTTCTTCTTTTCTTTTTATTTTTGCTTTTTTTTTTTTTTCTTTTCTTTTCCTTTTTGGAAGACTACATTGGTCTTCAAATATGGGTAACACAAACCTATCATGGGTTGCCAAATACCTAAGGCCTGGAGTATGCAAAGTGAAAGGAGGAAAATAATGGATGTTCTATTGGTACAATCCGATGCAAGGTGTGAATTAGCTTAAGAGAATGTTCAAGGTTGAGCATGGATGAACTCTAAATCACCAAAAATTTCTTCAAACATGGAATTGTTCTAGCATTAAGGTAACATGCAAGGTTTCAATTTTCCATTTAAAGGCAATTCAATTGTCCAAGTAAAAGCAATTCAATTGTCCAATTGAAGACAAAAGAATGGATACATAAAGTGGGGCACAAAAAGTGATATGCAAAAGTGTAATATCAGATATAATAATCGTATAAGCTGGATATAGCCAAATGGTTAGTACATGCATAACAAAGCAACATACAAAATATCACGCTCTACTATGGCTAATACATGAATCTTAAAACAAAATTAGCTGGCAAATGATAAAGCCGGTAATTACACATAAACATAAAAGAAACCTAATCCACCTCGCATCACGTGGTGGTGGTGGGTCCGTAGTCAGCTGCATCGGCCGCTAACATCTCCAAAGATGTTGTTGCCAGCCTCCGTCAAGAACATGAATACCCAAATGTGCCATGATTTGTCAGTAGCACGGAGTGACAAAGGATTCCAGAGTGGCCTCAGCTCGAGCCAACCTTCCGTCCTGCGGCTAGTACCGGGTAGCGGCTAATGAGCACACAAAGATCCATAACACCGGCTACCCTCGCGAGCTGGCATGAACGCATCTCGGCCGACGCCGTGATGTAAATGATGGGCCAGAGTATCGCGCAGGGCCGCGGGCCTGAAGTAGGTAGAGAGAGCAGGAGATGGAGAAGAAACGATCGGGCACTAGGACTCCTCTCTCCATCTCAGCCCGTAAGCACGACTACCTCCTCCTCGGTGGAGAATGCTCGCCTCCGAACCTAATCCTCCTCCCGGTCCTCGCATCGGAGGATAAAAGATATGGGCATCACCATCGCTCGCTCCATCGACAGGACCTGAGGGCATCGAATCCTCCGCTCAATCCGAGGCTCCTCTGGAAAACTCAAGTGCTCGAGGACCTGGCATAATAGTCTCGGCATCAGCAGTGGAAGACTCCCCCACTCGAGTCGGTCTCACGATGGACTCCTATCCCGGGCTGCACAGGAGGTCATCTCACCGCCTCAGAGGATCAAACAGGATCCCTCCGAGATCCCAGACGCAGCTCTCCAGACGGCCCCCACGCCGTACGTAGTGTCGTAAAGGAAGAGGCTGGTCCCGAACGTGATCGACCAGGAGCATCCGAGGCGGGAGCCGCCCAAATATGGGTCCAGCAAGGGTGTCTCGAGCAAGACCGCGACCATCTCCTGTGCTCCAGCGAGCCGGGTATGTGGCCTGCACCGAGCCGGAATCGGGCCTCGCTCCTTCGCCCGGGTACTGGACCGACCTGAGGCCGACAAGGGACTCCACCTCCTGCACGACCATAACCGTGAACCGACCAAGACACCTAAGCAGGCGGTGGCCAATCGGGATCGATGCCGACCTGCAGCACCCGGTGCTCGCCGCAGTCAGCAAATCCACTGCTGGTCGGGGCAAAGGCCTCAGCAAGGGCAACGAGGGCGCAGTTGAACGGCCCGCCGTGTGCGGCGTGACTCAGTGGCCCCAAGACGATATCGGGTGGTGGCGCTAGCGCAGCGCGGCAAGGGCTACGAATCCACGCAAGGCGTCAAGCAGCTGGACGACCGTGGCTCATACGGCAGTGAGTGCTCAGAGCCGCATCAAGCTGGAACCAAGAATGGCCTCGTGGCTCGGGCGTGGTGTGAGACCGAGGAGAATATGAAATGATCTTGAAATAGCCCTCCCATCCCTTTTATAAAGGCTCGAGCAAACAAGAGCTATTTCCACCTAATTCTCGTTGTTATAGCGACCTGGAGCTAAGTCAGATTACAAAAATCGAATTTTTCGTATTTAATATTAATAATATTAGAAATAAAAATAATAATAATTATAATAAAAATTATCATATTAAACTATAATTAAAAAGTTAATATAAGGTAATATAATATAATTACACAAGCATTAATAATGGAAAACTGCTAAATTAGGTTTCTTAAAAATAACTCGAATTATTGAAATTGACTAAATTAAAAATAAAAGCAAAAAATTGTTGAACTCCGTAATTTGGTTTTTTTGAGAACACCAAAACCGCTCAATATCCCAAAAATTACTCAAGGAGGGTCAAGGAGGATGATCTCCTCAACCCCGGCAGTTGCCTGAGCTAATTCCTGGTGTTGAATTTCCCATTGTTGACTTGGTTCTCACTGATTGAATTTGAACTGAGTAGTTGGCCTGCAGTGGGCACTGATGGCAAAACCAAAACATCTGCATCACCTTGCTGGCCATTTCGTACCTCGATTAATTTAGCTTCCCGCATTCGAATTAACCTGAGCATGTTTCACTGTGCACTTGATTTTCGCTTTCTTCCATTCGTGTCATGTCTGCGTGGAATATGTTCAGTTCCAATGTCATGTTGCCAAACGTAAGTTGCATGACTCCATTCCGACAATTGATAATTGCATTGGCTGTGGCCAGAAATGGTCTTCCTAGGATAATTGGCACATGATTGGGCTCATTTGCAATCGTTCTAAGGTCGAAGCACTACAAAATCTAATGCAGTAGAATCTGGCTCTACTTCACCAAGACATCCTCAACTATCCCCTTAGGGATCTTTACCGATCTATCGGCCAATGAAAGTGTGATGTTAGTAGGTTTAAGTTCACCCAAACCTAACTGCTTGTACACTGAGTACGGCAGTAGGTTCACACTGGCTCCTAAATCCAGCAGTGCCTTGTCTATGGCTAGTCCCACCTATGTTGACTGAAATTGTGGGAGATCCAGGATCCTTGTATTTGACTGGGTTTTTGCTTTGGATTATGGCACTGACTTGTTCAGTTAAAATGCCTTTTTCTCAATGCCTAAACCCTTCTTGATTGTACAAAGATCTTTCAAAACTTCTCAGATAGGCAGGACTTCTGTTTGATGGTGTCCAAAAGAGGTATGTTGACTCTCACCCGCCTAGACTTCTGTGATGCCCCGTCATTGGATACCTTCTTCGTCTTCTCTTAGCCAGGGAAATGCTGAGGGAGATGCAATGCTTCATTGAGTCTTCCTTCAGGACAATGTGTTCTGACTCATATTCTTCTCCTTCGTTTCCTCTACAGCCAAGATCAATGATCAAACTTTCCACTCCCTCGCAGATTATACCTTCACCTCATCCATTCCCGAATTGCTAGATGAACCTACCTCATGCACTCCTTTCTGATGGGCAAATGTTTGGGAAGGAACCTTCCTCCCGTACCTCCGCACTTTGTGATCTTTGTGGATCAACACGTAAGTTGTCAATTTTCTCTCGGTTAAGATTGCTCTCAAGCCCATCTATTCTCTTTGTCTGTGCTCTCTGCAAGATCAACTTTTCAGGCCGCTTGCACATTGATCACTTTTTTGTTCTTCCATTGTACCACCCACCACCTACTCAAATTTAAAATGGCTTCTCGTCTCCACAGAGCATGAGGATTATGGTGGTTGTGGTTGAGATTGGGAACCAAACTGGTTTGGCACCCGGGGGTACATAAAGCAGGGGATTAGTTTCCAGTGAGAGGTTAGGGTGATTCTCCAATTGGAATCTGTAGGTATTTCCCATATGGGGCACAGTCAGGAGGTTTATATTGGCCTACGGCATTCGCATTCTCACATCAAGTCCCTTCACTCCGAGCAAATATAGGATACCGTCCTTCAGGTGGGCAAAGGGCTGTGGAAATTGCGCAGGATTGGCTTGTGCAAGATTTTCGCCACCGTCGCACCATGGAGTCGCTTGCCTTCAACTCCTCCACCTTCCTAGCTAAGGTTGAAATCCTAGCTTTCATTTCCATGTCCTCTGACAGTGTATAAATTCCTCCCCTAGGGTTGACTGATGGCCTCATTTTCTCCATTTCTCTAGGGTTTGGTTCATCCCAACCCTTGGAAGTTTCAGCCACATAATTCAAGAAATCCATGGCTTCATCAGGGTGCTTGCTCAGAAAATCTCCCCCACACATAGTTTCCACACGCTTCAATGGCAGAGAGACATACCACCATAAAATGGTTCACCAAGATCCATGTATCAAAACCCACGGTGTGGGCATGCACCGATAGTCTCCATAAATCTCTCCCCAAAGATCGGTAGAACCTCTCACCATCTCTTGAGCCGCAAAGGTGTAAATTTGTCTCTTCAAATCATTGGTCTTAATAGCACTGCTAATTTTTTAAGAATTCTCGTTTGGTAACTCAAATTTCGCTTCTGATGCACTCAACTCAATGAGCGTTTCGCATCTTGGCCTTGTCCTTAGGGTTAATGGAAATGCTTTCACTTAAGCAAATCCATGTCCATCATACCTTCCTAAAGGTTGTGCATACCTCCTCAAAATCCCTTTATATGATGCGTATGGGTTTTCATTTTCCATACTATGATATGTGGGAGTAGGGCATCAAATAAGGCCTCATCGCATCTTCGCCAGGGGTATGATGCAAGATGGGGCACTCGAATTTCTGTGAGGTGGATGGTCCCTCATGGACCTCGTAAGTCGTTGATCCACTGGGTACCCTACGACTCCATTGCTCGTGCAGAGGATCCATATTCTCTGGCTGGCACACTGATTTCACCGACTTGTCTAATTGGTGCTTGATTCTTTGCACCCAATTCGATGTCTCTTCAATGGTATAAACACCCGTTACACAACCGAGATGCCAACAAAGAGCACAAACAAACTCTGGCAAAAAGGGTTAAGGTTAGCTAAATAAACCGACCGTGATGAAAACAAAGTCAGCAAGCATCGCTAAGGATGAAAACTCAGCAGCCAAAGAATCGAATTCAAAAGGGTTAAAAGGTCACCTTCACTTGTGATGTTGATCAAGTACACTTCAACTTATCACACGAGTTCGCACCATCCCCTAAGAACGGCGCCATTTGATTCGCGCTACGCAGGTGATCCTGAATCAACAACAAAATTTATACTCTAAAGCCCCTCCCATCGCCAGAGTCGCTACCGCAAAGATAGTGGTCTAGGGTCGAACACTCTGATGGAGCCATCCCCGCGAATGACTCGCATCGTTGCTGAAAATGCAGGAGGCTTTTAATTGGATTTTTGGATTTGTTTCAAACAAAGGGAAGTTGTTTGGATGCTTATTAATTGTAAAAACTGAAACTGAAGTGTGAAAGGTAACTTTAGCTATTTAGGTCACTAACTTGACAACATGGGGGTAAATAAGTGTCCCTGGGTTTTATCCTCGCATCATGGCAAGCAACCTATACCCAAGCCATCACCTGATCTTTGTTTAACTATAAAACCTAACCCTAAAACTAATTTATTTGAGTCAACACAGGCCACATGCATTCACAAATTTCCTTTCGCCTTAAACCCTAGTACTAACCCTCATTTCAGTGGCTCAGAAGACTATCTAAGAATAACAAGGTATCAACAATAAGTATGCACTCACCCCAAAGCATGTAAGTATCACAAAGTAATGACATTTAAATGATATTCAACCCTAGTTTGGAAGATATGGAGCCATAAATACAAGATCAGAAAGATTTAAAACATGAGGACAACTCAGAACCGGCCCCAAAACCAAGCTAGTAACCCTCATCTCAGCTATAAGGCTTAGCCAAGCATCTCTTGAGTTGTCATCCTCGCAGGGTAAGCTCGCACTTAGAAAATGAAAGAAAGAAGAGAGAGAAGAGAGAAAAGCAAACCCTAAAATGAAAGCTGCGGGAGATATTTACATAAAATGAAAAGTTGCCAAAAGATTGCTTAAAGATTGCTTAGGGTTACAAAATGATGGGGGCTTATATAGGCCACCCAATGTGTGAAACTACAAAAAAACCTAAAATATCACAATACAAGGACAAGAGGTAATACACTAAAAACAGTCGTTTTGGCATTAAATACACAAAATCAATAGGGCAAGGAATTTCGCTACGGTGGAAAATTACTAGCTTTCAGTGAAATTCGCAGCCTAGGAAATTGCAATGCAGATAGCTTAATGGGGACTTTTCGCTATGCATAGTGAATTTCGCTAGCTAGCGAAATTTCGCTAGCCTAGCGAAACATTTGGGAGATAGAGAAAATGAAGAATCCCTACAGGCAATGCTGATTTTCGCTTATATAGCAAAAATTCAGCCTAGCGAAATTCCTCAATTTCGCTATGATTGCGAAATTTTCGCTATGATTGCGAAATTTTCGCAATCCCAGCGAAATTTTCGCAATCATAGCGAAATTTCCTAGGCTGCCTGTTCTTCAGCTCTGCACACTGCACCTCCACTGCATCGTTTCTTCATCACTTTGCCTTCATTTTTTCACTGAATTTTGATATGTTTGATGGTCGAAAAATATAAGTTCTACCTTCATGGTTCCTCTATCTCGATATTGACCTCCCCAAGGTATGCAAAACCTCGCAAATAACCAAAAATAACTCGAAATGGCATGGGTGATACTATGAACTCCAATACCTCAATTGGCTTAATTGATATGATTAGTGTGCAAAAAGCACTCAAAACCTATATTACATAAGGCTCAAAATAGCACTATTTGGGCACTAATCAGTCAGGACCAGAAACCTTCTCTCTAGTGTCGCGACATTCATTACCTTGTCGCGATAGAACTTCTTCATTATCGCAACAGGCTTTTCCAAGTTGCAATAATCAATGTCGCGACAAGAGCTTTTATGTCGCAACATAGATTCTGCCTTCTATTTTTCCTTGTGTTGCAACATAAACTGATTTGTCGCAGTATTCTTCCTATATTGCTTTTTAATTTCTTGTCGCGACATACGATAACTTGTCGCGATAGAATCTCTGCTTTCTTCTTATTTCTAGTGTCTCGACAGGAGTTTTTATATTGTGACAGGTTCCTCCAGGTTCTAACATGCATCATAAGAAACCTTGTCTCAACATCATCTCTCTCTGTCTCAACTAACTTGTCATATTCTTCTCATGTTCTATCACGACACGCTATCATTTATCGCAACTTAGTTGTTCTTCCATATTCAGTCCTTTGTGTTGCGATAGAAGAAATATTATCGTGATAGATTTCCTTAGCCATTTGCTTGAACGTTTGTCGTGACACACAAAACTCTATCGCAACATAGACTGCTGCAATTGCTCTTTTTCTCTTCTTTCTTGTTGAAATTTTCTCCTTTTTAAATTAAATCTTGCAAAACACAAAGTTGGTGAATAATCCATAATTTGGCATTAAAACATATTTGAATATACTAAAAATAAGAAAAAAAAATTGATTAAAAATAGATGAGTTTAAGACTCATCAATGAGCCAAGGAAACTGTGTCAAAACAAGGATTTCTATGTCGCAACCAATAGCTCAACAACCAACTAAGAACTAGAGAACAATCTCTGTCGCAACCATAATGTTTTTTGTTGTTATAGAAATGACTGAGGAATCAAAGAGTATTTGTCGCGACACAAAACTCGATCGCGACAGAGTAGACAAAGCAAAGAGGAAATAAGTTTGACGCGACAAAAATTATGTCGGATAGATCCAAAGAGCCGGAGGACATAAGAAGTCGGGCTTCGAGAACAGATTTTTGTGTCGCGACACAAAACAACTGCGTTGCGCACACAATTAAGATCGCTTATACCACAACTCGCCAGCGACAAAGATCAAAGTCCCGCCGATAGAACTCAAGTAAAAGCTCAAAAGTAAAGTCACGACAAAAGATTACAAGCCACGACAAAGGCCAGCAACAAGGACTTAAAGCTATGTCGCGACATAAATTTTTTTTTGGTCGTGACAAAGAAACTAATTTGGGTCAAATTTTGGGGATCCACAATGCAATTAATGAAGTGCAGCCAAACATTGGAAAGTCCATAAATAGATGCATCTAGGCACTGTGTGCTACTTTTGACTCGCCTGTGATCTCTCAAAGTGTTGGAAGACTCTTGGTACATTTTTTATTTCTTTTTTTTTTTTACTTTTTTTTTATTTTATTTTTATTTTATTTTTCATTTTAGTAAATTTAGCTCAGTATAGTTTTATTTTGTTATTTTTCCTATAATTTTCTGGATTTGGGAATTGTACTAAAGTGCAGCTTCGAGCTAGTATTTCTTTATAAATTCATCTTTTCCATTACTGTTTGATTTAAATGAATGATAGAAAATTTCTAGAGTTCATTTTTCAGTTTCGTTTCTGATTTCAAAGACTTTTTCCTGATCAATTAGTCACTCACATGAGTAACTGGGGCTTTTGAAAGTTTAGCCTATTGGAAATAACATGATAGTCATTTTGCTACATAAGGTGGAAGAAAGCTTTAATTAGAATTCTTTAATTTATTTGATTGCCTTTGTTTATAAATTTACTTGTTCTTAGTGCTAGTACTGTGTACCTAATGCAAGGTACTGTATCTCACTCTGATTTTCAAGAGGCCCTCTGAGTGACACAGAGATGGAGAATCCTGAGCGTGTAGAGCAGTTCCTTATGGGTATGGTATACTAATACTATGGAACTAATGAATTTTGAAGGATTACTCAGATAGATCACCAACTTACTTATAAGTTGAGATAGGTTGAATGAAGTATCTGTTTAATCACTCAGAGGTCTCTCCTATTTCTTATGAATTGATTCTGATCCCATGTTAGCTGAGATCTAATCAAGGAGATGGAAATTTATATCAGAAGTGTAAGATGAGGTGTCAATCAAATTGGAGAAGGCTTGCAATATCCTGTCTATAGGGGCAAGAATTCTTTAGTCCTAAGATCTATGTATGAAGTACTGAAAAGATAAAATCCTTAAAATCTTAGAAAGAGGGTTATATATTACAAGTAACTGATTAGAATCATGTCTCATAAATGAATATAAACCTTTTATCAGTGAAAAGTATGGTTAAGTAAGAAATCCAAACTATGCTACCTTGCATCTTTGATAAACTCAGTTTTCCAATTAATGGTTGAGCTATGAATAGAAATGATGCAGAAATTGATTATTATTAATTGATCCATGTCTAGTTTTGCCTCACTCGGTGAATCCTCAACACCAATTTTATTAAAATTTACTTTTGTACATTAGTCTAAGACTACCTTTTAGTATTCTTATCATCATATCAGTGGAGTTCAAATAGTAATGATCTTGAGTAGTAGGAGTAGTTAGTTTTTGATTTATCATCCTTCCTCATAGGAACGATATCTGGACTTTAAATATCCACTTTTATTACTTGTACGATTTGTGCACTTGCAGTGATCTAGACCACAAACACAAATTTTAAATGAGTCATTTTCAAAAGAAAGAACAATTCCATCTTTTCATACACATGAGGAATTGTCTTAACAAGTTTTTGGCGTCGTTGTCGGGGATTAGGTAATATTCCTTTGGTACTAGTGTCATAAATTTGTATATATAGTTTGGTCTTAACAAGTTTTTGGCGTCGTTGCTGAGGATTAGGTAATAGTACTTTGTAGTAATGTCATAAATTTGTATACATCATTTGGTCTTAACAGCAACTAGCCCTAGCTATGAAGAATTAGTCCAAGGATGCATTTCCAAGTGACACAAGGAAAAATCCAAAGTATTCTTGAGGATGTACTTATCAAAGTGGGAAAGTTCATATTTCCAATGGACTTTGTGGTTATAGATATCAAAGAAGACAAACAAGTCCCTCTTTTGTCAAGAAGACCTTTCCTTGCCACAGGAGCAGCTTTGATAGATGTGAAGAAAGGACAGCTTACTCCAAGGGTTGGAGATGAGGTAATGTACTTGAATCTTAATCATAGTTTGAAACAGCCAGAAATTGACAATGTTGATTGTAAGATTGTAGAAACAAAAATACCCATCAGTTCTGAACTAATAAATGATTGTATGATTCAGAATTCAATGAATGAAAATGAGATGACTTTCAAGTATCTTGTTGTTCTTCATGTTGAATTTCTGAACTCCAATTTTGAATCAAAAGAACCAGTACTTAGTATTGATGAAAATAGTACAGAAAAATGTAGTAATGAATAGAAAGCAAAAGAAACAGAAACAAGCTCAAAAGGGTTAACCTTGAAGGAATTACCCAATCAATTAAAGTATGCTTTCTTAGAACCAGAAAGAGCAAAACCAATTATTATTTCAGCTGCATTGACTGAATCTGAGGAACATAAATTGCTTGACACTCTCAAAAAATACAAGAAAGCAATTGCATGGTCTATAAAAGATTTAAAAGAAATCAGTCCTTCCATCTGCATGCACAAGATCCTTTTAGAGGATAATGCAAAGACCTCTATTGAACATCAAAGAAGACTGAATCTAGTAATGAAAGAAGTTGTCATAAAAGAAGTATTGAAGTGGCTGAATGCAGGCTTCATATATGCAATCTTAAACAGCCCTTGGGTGAGCCCAGTTCATATGGTTCCCAAAAATGGTGGATTCACTGTGATCGGAAATGAGAAGAATGAATTAATTCCTACAAGAACTGTGATAGGATGGAGGGTGTGTATAGACTATAGAAAACTAAACACTGCTACCAGAACGGATCATTATCCTCTACCTTTCATTGACCAAATGCTAGATAGGTTAGTAGGACACCCACATTATTGTTTTCTTAATAGATATTCTGGTTATAAACAGATTGCTTTGGCCCCGAGGATCAGGAGAAAACTACATTTACATGTCCTTATGGAACTTTTTCTTTCAGAAGGGTGCCATTTGGATTATGTAATGCTCCTACCACCTTCCAAAGATGCATGATGTCTATGTTTTCAAACTTGGTGGAAGAGGTTATGGAAATCTTTATGGATGACTTCTTAGTATATGGATCCAATTTTTAGAATTGTTTGGAAAACTTAGAAATAATATTTCAGACGTGTAAATCTGGATCTCAACTTCATTTAAATTTCCCCTAATTCACTCCTCCTTTTTTGATTCAAAGCTATTTAATCCTTCGGATTCTTCCTTGTGTCACTTGGGAATGCATTCTTGGGCTGATTCTCCATGGCTAGGGTAAGCTGCCCTACCTGAGTCTCTAGATTCTTCAAAGAGGCGTTGGTATTGGCCTAAAACATAGTTGTGTTTACTTGGAATGCTGCTAGCTTAGCAAACTTCTACTCATGATGTTCTCAGACTTCTTTATTTTATCTCATGAGTGGGTATCCGGTCCTCAAAGGAATTAGATCTCCTCCGCCTTGATTTATCGTTTCCTTCTATCCCGCTTAGATGCTTCTATCGTATTGGAACCCTGAGGAGGCATGATATTGCTTCAAATTCTGTCCAGGTCTTTGACCTTGATGTGCTCCTCCTTCATATGAGAAGTTCTCATGGCTCCTGAGTACTGGTGTGTAGTAAGTGGGCAAGTTGAGGTTGGGCTTGAAAGTGTACCTTCTATTGGCATTGAGGTACTATGCCTCCTCAACTTGGTAGGGACCCTCATGGTTTAATCCCTCTTCAGCACTCTTTCTTCTTTCTCCTTCATCTATTGTCCCCACTTCAAGTGTTGTATGCATTCTTCTCTCATTGTTTCCTATCTTGTTCATTAATGCATCCAACTTTGCTTCAATGATACTATCTCGATTGCTCTATTATACTCACTCCCTTCGCTTTTGTCGCCACTCAAGCTTCAAAGTGGATCTTTGTAGTTGCATTTAGCAAGGTCTTCAATCAGTTGTTGTGCCTCCTCTACACTTCTTCTTTTGAAAGGCCCATAGCAGGCTCCATCAATTATACCATTTGAGGCATAATTCATGGAATGGTAGAAAATATCCATCTGAGTGGTTAGATCTATTCCATGCATAGGACATCTTTTGAGTAGTCTCTTAAATCTCTCCCATGCGTTGTAGAGACTTTCATCCTCCCCCTGCTTGAAGACTATAATCTCTCATCTTCTTTCAGACGTTAGGGTTGGAGGGAAGAATCTTCCCATATAAACTTCTACCAACTCTTCCTAATTTGTCACTGATCTAACAAGCATTGACTCAAACCAAGTTGTTGCCACATCTCTCAGTGAGAAGGGAAAGAGCTGCAGCCTTATCACTTCTGGTTTCACCCCATTTAACTTGACTGTATTGGCCATCCTCATAAATCTTCCCATATGCTCATTGGGATCTTCATAAGGATGACTAGTAAACTGGTGTTGTTGTACCATGGTGATCAAGGCTAGCTTCAGTTCAAAATTATTTGCTTCTATGGCGGGTTATCTTACAGCACAATATTCATCTTGAATAAAAGGCCTCTAAAAATCTTCCATAGTCAATTGCCTTTAAGGTCTTTCTATTTTTGCTTCTTCTTCTTAAATAGCTTGTAGTCTTTCTCTTTCATATGCCATACTTCTAGATTTTGCACTTGTAATCTTCCTCAGGCTTCTCAATGTTCTTTCTATTTCTTAATCTAAGGGCAGCAGATCTGCTTCATGTTTTTTGTGCATTTACTGTTTTCTTGAAATAGAAACACATTGAGATCAAATGAAATCTGTGGGAAATAGTTATCTCCATTTAAGCTCAAGAGAAAATTTTCAGTAGCATAATCAGCTACTGCCTTAAAACTGTTTTTGTGATTTTAAAAATAAAGAAAAAGAAAGAAAAATGTCCAAATTAGTAATTCCCTTTTTAGTTAGGATATTGATCTTTAAAGTCATCAATCATCTATCCCTGGCAACGGCGCCAAAAAAATTTTAAGACCTTTTAATATAAACCAAACTGTGAAAACAATGTTATGACTTTGTGATTAGTGCCCAAAAAGTGCTATTTTGAACCCTATTTTTAATAGGTTTTGAGCACATTTTGTGGACTAATTGTTATAATTAACCCAATTGACATGTTCGGGTCCCTATAGTACTACTAATCGCATTTTGTGGCAAATTTTGCAATTTTTGCAAGCTATCTATGACAAAATTGCTGAGTAGATCCAAGCATGAAGAATTCGAGTCAAACTCAGCATTGCAGATCAGAGACTAGAAGGAAAGAAGAGCAGAAAATGCAAGAAAAATGGAGCATTGCGAAATTGCATCCCACTCCGCTAATTATTCTCCATCCCTTGCGCACTGCTCCGCCTCGACCTCGCGCCCGGGCTGTTTTGCTTTGGTCTCTTTTGTTTTTCTTCCTTTTTTGCCCCGATTGTAAGAATATTTGGGAGGTTATTTTTGTAATATGGTAAAGGGGTTGGCTACAAAATCCCCAAGCCAAGCACTGTTAAAGGATGAATAAAATTTTAGGGCAAAGCTTTCAGCCCGTTT
The DNA here is from genome assembly GCA_016808115.1 of Tetrastigma voinierianum. Taxonomy (NCBI): domain Eukaryota; kingdom Viridiplantae; phylum Streptophyta; class Magnoliopsida; order Vitales; family Vitaceae; genus Tetrastigma; species Tetrastigma voinierianum. The sequence continues at coordinate 195,120 of JAEQBH010000676.1, forward strand.
TCCCGTCTTTCCCCAGTTTTCCATTTTCTTTCATTCTTTTTCCTTTTCCCGGCTGCCAACACACCTCTGAGGATGACAACTCAGAGGATGGTTGGCTTGGTTGTTTTTCTCCTTGAATAGGAGGGTTGCTGGCTAGGGTTTGGAGGTAACTAACGGTTCCTCTGCTTTAAAGCAAGTTTTTATTACATTTATGTTCTATTTCTCACTCTAGGTTAATCCTCATTTGATATGCCTTCATTGATCAGTATTTAGCAATCTTTTAGGGTTCAATGGATGCTTATTGCTAGATCCACTGAGATTCATTAGTTTCTTTCTATTTGTCACCCAGGAGGTAGGATCGGGGAGGCACTGCCATTTTCGAGCATTAATGCTCAATAAATGCCGTTTTTAAAAGGGAAAAATCATAGTGGTTTAGTTTTAAAGCTAATGAAGATCCGGTTCGGGAAATGACTATATGTCATTCTCTCCAACGCGAGGAAATGAACCTGTGGACCCCCTGCTGAACTTGTGAACCCTCGAATCCAACGTACCACACTTTTAAGGAGACTTCTTTTAAATTTTATTTTTATTTAAATTCCAGTTTTCAAACATTATCAATCCACTGAAGCTTTTATAAATTCCCAAAAATCCAAATTTGAATTCACCATTTTTACTTCACTCAAATCATTTTTGTACTAAGAAAACCCATCCTCGTGTTCAACCCTAGATCACTATACCAAAGAGCTTGACTACTTCAAGTAAGGGAGGAACTTAGGGATATAAATTTTATTGATTCCTATCACCCATCGTATAATCGAATCAAATGGCGCTGGCTGCCGATGGTGCCTAAGTGCATTTGATCAAAGGAACACTCTGTGATCCTCATCACAAGTAATCGGTGAATTTTCTTTAATTTTCATTTAATTGGCTTCACATTTTATTAATTTTTCTCTCGTTTTCCTTTTTTTCCTTTGTCTGCGTTTCGCCTCTATTTGCCGCAGGAGCACACGTTTCAGTGGGTATGGGATCTTGAAGGAAGGTTGATCAAAGCCAATTTTCCCACATAACATGTACCGAACTCGAATTATGATCAAATGGAAGAGGGGCGAACAATATAGTGAATAGTGAAAAGAAACCCTGTGAGCATGTCAACGAGGGATTACAAGAACCTTCCATGGAAGTGGCAAGAACCCGTAGAGAGAAAATCCAAACCCATGTAGGTCTATGAGGAATATAGGGACCAATGGATGAGTGCACCCTACATGGTGCCTCCAATAATATACCAATCCTCACCACCACAACCATCACACTACTTTCTCCACTTGAGCGTGCCATTCGACCTTACCAAACTGGGCAGATGCCGGGCAGACAAAATAAATTAATGCCCAATTGAGCCAAAAATCCATGCCGTGGAGAACCCCCGAACAAAAATTGGGGAGTGGGTTTCACGTGAAGTGGTCAAGAATTTGACACTTTAATGTTCACTTTCAAAAGCTCGCCCAACAACATCAAAAAGGAAGAGAATCCAGAGGAAGTGCAGCTTTGACTGACACCATGGGCGGAGGATAAAGGTCATCAAATAGGGTTATTTGAATCCTCAAACATTGGTACGCTGCTTGCTTATGGAGAAGAAGGAAGTAACTCGTTGTCGACCCAGAAGGCAAAGAATAACACAAAGAGTAACAATTTACTCCCTCGCCCTACTAATTCAAATTTCTCTTACATATCGCCTTCACTGCACTGCCACAATCCCAACCCAAAACACTTATTGCCAATGCCCAAGCCATAACCCATCAAGCAAGGTACATTGCCCACACTGGCAAAGAAACTCAAAGCCCGCAGTGACTCCGCCTCCCAAAGTTCATGTCACCATCATCGCTTGTACAAAATTTTGTAGAGTTAGTGGCTATCGCTTCAAACATTTTGCCACTACATCGAAGACACAAGCAGGCCACTCATACGCATGGCATATGATGAAACGGTGCCGGTTCGGATTTGGGAGCACCCAACTCTGCATTTCTAAGCTCGCTTAGTTCCTGTACCTCCAAAGGCCTAAGAGTGGCTCGGGAGCACAAATTCTCCCCACTTTTTTGTTTTAATTTTTCTTGTTTTATTTTATTTTTATCGTATTTTTTATTTTGATTTCTTAATTTTTTTCTTTATAGATTTTCTAATTTTTAGTTAATTCTGTTTCTTTAGATTAATTTTCACTTTTTGCAGCAATTTTTATTAATTTTTATTGTAAGTTAATTTTTACAATTTAGTAGAAATTCTTTGAAGGTTGGAAATTAAGAAATAGCAAGACAGAGCAAGAAAGTACTCGCTATGGCATAGAAAAAATTTTCGTTAATGATATCGAAATTTTTCGCAACCACAAGTGAAAATTACAAAGCAGAAGGAATATAATTTTCGCTATCATAGCTAATTTTCGCTATGATATTTAAATGGCTTGGTTCCCACAAGAATCAGTAGTGTTAAAAAAAAAACATTTGTTTTTTTTATTATTTTATTTTTATAAAAAAATTTATTTTTATTTTATTTTATATTTTAAAAAAAAAATTTTGTGTCTCCAAAAAAAATTAATAATAAATAATGTTTTTATTTTTATTTTTTTAATTATTTTTATTTTTATTTATTAATTATTTTATTTTGTTTTTCAAAAAAGTTTCACAAGACAAGATCATGGCTTAGCAAAATTTCGCTAACTAGAATAAATAGCTTAAAAAATTTCACTATGGGCCCCACTTTTGACCTCCAATTTTGTTTCGCTCATAACTTTTTCTTTTCATCCGAACCCTGCTTTTAGGCGTTTTTGGCAACAAGTGGAAAGCTTAGAGAGTGTAGAATCTAATATGCATGTAACTAACATTTTTGAAATTATTATGAAGGTTTAATTCTAAAAATGCTCCAAACTCCATCACGTTTTCCTCTCTTTCTCCTAACTTGTTTGTTCAAGCCCAAACGGAGTGAATATGTGTCGATGGAAGCTTGTGAAGCTTCTCATCCAAAGAATGATCACATTCATAAAGTGAGGTAGTAGCACTTCCTTCTCTCTAATTTTCCAATCCGAGCCCCATTTCTGACACCGAGATGTTTAGGGTCAGAGAAGAGTTAGCGAAGGAAGTGACTTCTTGTACATATGTTTTATTATTTTTTGAGCAAGCCCATTTTGTAATGTCTTCAGTGGGTTTGCTGGGTTCCTTCTATAAAGTTGTTAAGTACTATACAACTTGCTTTTTTCAAAATATGACCCATTTTTGCAAACAAAAATTTTTGTGTAATGTGCCTAGCCCATATTTGGAAAAATTGAAACTTTGTCCACCCATTGATGTTGGGGATTGGTTCCATGCCTAGTCGAAAGTGAATGATTAGTTGAATTATTTTTTATTTCGACCTTTTTCTTCCATCTTTAGCTAACCACACACCGAGCACATCAGGTTTCAATGATAGGCTAAAAAACTCATGAAATCTCCTTTACTTTGCATAACTCCGGCCCCTAGTTTCATTGGACTGGCCTTTAATAAAGTTATGACCCATGCTGAGAGAAGGCCAATGCGCTTCCAAAAAAATAAAGAGAAAAAGAAAGAAAAGAAACGAAAAAGAAAAAGAAAAAGAATAAATATTGCAATGCTTTGCCTTAAACCCGAGCACTGGCCCGAGGGGTATGGCGAAAAGCCTCAAAGCCCTGGGCAAGGCCCTGTGACCTTCACTAGTCGGGAGCCGCACTTAGTGCTCGCTACACTGGGTGGATAGTGGAGTTGAGCAAGTTGTAGGTGCTGGAGTCTCGAAATCATTCAAGTCCAAAGCAGGAAACCTCGAAGAGTTTGTGGTCGAAAGATCCTTGCGACTTGGTGCCCTGCCTTAATTGGTTGGGAGTCAATTCAAGTAGATCCCCTGCTGCTGTGGACTTTGGTGAGGCTCCATTCCCTCACATTGCACCCTACAACACAAAAAGAATTGTGAACAAGAAGTGGGTCCTGATCTATTTAGGTTTGTCAGCATGCTAGGTCGCAGTAGTGGGCTCACCCTCCTCGCCCTCCTGCCAGGCTTGGGGAGAGCAACTCAGCGTTTTATTGTTAAGAGCGATAAAATAAACACTTAGATTTTGTGAAGTTTCTCGTTGATTCTACCAAGAAGGAGGCTCATTTAATACTCACCTTGTAAGGTATCTTATTATCTCATGATAGTTATTGGACACGGGGCTTTGATGATTCTTACTTAGGGTTAGCATTACTCATTCACAACCTTTTGAAATATAATTTTGGTGAACATTATTTATCGTTGTATGCTCTTTCTTCTTTCTTCTTTCATTACTAAGGGACTAGCAATGTGTAGGTTTGTGGGTGTGATTAAGGCTCCAAAAAGTGCTATTTTTGAACCTCTTTTAATAGGTTTTGAGCACATTTTGTGGACTAATTGTTATAATTACCAAATTGACATGTTCAGGTCCCTATGGTACTACTGATCGCATTTTGTGGCAAATTTTGCAGTTTTTGCAAGCTATCTATGCCGAAATTGCTGAGTAGATTCACACCTACACTGAAGTCAAACTCAAGATTATATTAGAGACTGTATGGGAAAGAAGAGCTTAAATGCAAGAAAATGAGCATTGCAAATTGCATCCCACCACACTATTCCTCCATCCCGCGCACCGTTCCGCCTCTCGACCTCACGCCCGCTTGTTTTTGCTTTTGGTCTCTTTGTTTTTCTTCCTTTTCGCCCGATCAGAAGAATGCTCTGGGGAGGTTATTTTGTAATATGGTAAAGGGGTTGGCTACAAAATCCCCAAGCCAAGCACTATTAAAGAAAAACCTGAATAAAATTTTAGGGCAAAGCTTTCAGCCCGTTTTCCCGTTTTTCCCCAGTTTTCCATTTTATTTCATTCTTTTCCTTTCCATTGCCAAACACATCTCTCGAGGATGACAACCTCAAAGGATACATAGGTCGTTTTCTCCTTGAAGATGAGGGTTGCTCAGCTAGTGGTTTGGAGGCACCAATCTGGCTCTCGCTTTTAACGTGAAGTTTTATTGGCATTTATGTTCCTATTTCTCACTCTAGGTTAAAACTGCTTGATATGCCTTCATTGATCGCATTTAGTAATCTTTTTAGGGTTCAACAGATGCTTATTGCTAGATCCATAGAGATTCATTAGTTGCTTTTATTTGTCACGTGGAGGTAGATCGGGGAGGCATCGCCATTTTCTCTCGGGGAGCATTAATGTTCAATAAATGTTGTTTTTCAAAAGGGAAAATCATAGGGTTTACTTTTTAAAAGATAAATGAAGATCCTGTTCGAGAAATGACTATAGGTCATTTTCCCTAACGTGAGGAAATGAACCTGGGACCCTCGCTGAACTTTAGAACCTCGAATCCAAATGTACTCGACACTTCAAGGAGACTTCTTTTTAAATTTTATTTTATTTAAATTCCAGTTTTCGAAACATTATCAATCCACTGTTTTTATAAATTCCCAAAATCCAAATTTGAATTCACCATTTTTTACTTCACTCAAATCATTTGTACGAAGAAAACTCATCCCCTCGTGTTCAACTCCTTCGACTACCATGATCGCAAAGAGTTTGACTACCATAGTAGGAGTGAACTTAGGATATAAATTTATTGATTCCGATCACCTCATCAGGGCACTAATCAATGCATGCCAAGTGTCGGATGGTGCCTAAGCGCATTTTGACGAGTACTGAACACTCGTGATCCCTACCACAAGCACCGGTGAATTTTCTTTAATTGCTTACTAGCTTCGCATTTTGGCTAATTTTTTCTCTCGTTTTCTTTTTTCCTTTGTTTGGTGTTTGCCCTATTTGCTGCAAGAGCACACGTTTCAGTGGGTATGGGATTCTGAAGGAAGGTTGATCAAAGCCAATTTTCCCACATAACATGTACTGAACTTGAATTATGATCAAATGGAAGAGGGTGAACAATATAGTGAATATTTAGTGAAAAGAAACCCTAGAGCATACATGTCAATGAGGGATTACAAGAACCTTCCATGGAAGTGGCAGCAACCTGTAGAGAGAAATCCAAACCCATGTAGGTCTATGAGGGAATATAGGGACAAATGGATGAGTGCACCCTCCTACATGGTGCCTCCACAATATAATTAACTCTCGTACCCACCACAACCATCACACTAATTTCTCCACTTGAGCAGCCATTCGACCTTACCAAACTAGTGGGTGATGCTGTGGTAGAACAAAAGAAATTCAATGCCCAATTGAGCCAAAAAATCCATGCTGTGGAGAACCCCCTGGAACAAAAATTAGATGGGTTTCAATGTGAAGTGGGTCAGCAATTTGACACCCTGCAATGTTCAATTTCAAAGCTTGCCCAACAGCTTGATCAAAAAGGGGAAGAGAATCCAGAGGAAGTGTGCTTGACTGACACCATGGTGGAGGAGCAGTGTCAACAGCAGGGGTTATTTGAATCCTCAAACATTGGTGCTGCTGTTTGCTTATGGGAGAAGAAGGAAGTAATCCCCCTGTTGTTGACTGAGGAAGCAGTGGAAGAACACAAAGAGAACAATTTACCCCTGCCCCCTACTAATTCAGTCTACATACTGCCTTCACCTGCACCACAATCCCAACCCAAAACACTTATTGCCAATGCCCAAGCCACCTATAACCCACTGCCAGTGTACATATTGCCCACACCTGCAGCAAACTCAAAGCCTCGCAAACACTGCCCCAAAGCTCATGCCACCCATCATCGTTTCAGACAAAATTTTAGGAAGTTGCACATTGCTCAAACATTCGCCACTACATCGAAGACACAAGCAAATCTACCCATATCAGACATATAGAGGATGGTTCGGTGCCGGGTTCGTATTTACACCCGAACCCTAGTAAGATTTCTAAGCTCCGCTAGTTCCTAGCCTCCAAAGGCCTATGAGGGTTTGGGGAGCAATAAATCCAAATTCACTTTTGCTTTAATTTTCTTGTTTTATTTTATTTTATCGTATTTTATTTTTATTTCTTTAATTTTTCTTTATGATTTAATTTTTAGTTAATTTTTGTTTTTAGATTAATTTCACTTTTTTGCAACTTTTATTACACTTTTTCTGTGTTAATTTTTTACGCTTAGTGAAATTCTGGAAGGTTGGAATGAAGAAATAGCAAGAGCAGAGCAAAGAGTACTCTCACATGGCATAGCCAATTTTCAAGAATGATATTCGAAATTTTCGCAACCATTGCGAAAATTTCACAGTGGTAGCGAAATATAATTTTCGCTATCATAGCGAATTTTCGCTATGATAGCGAAATGGCTTGGTTCCCAACAAGAATCGAGTAGGTGAGTTTAAAAAAAAAAAAAAAAAAAACATTTGTTTTTTATTATTTTATTTTTATAAAAATTTATTTTTATTTTATTTTATATTGAAAAAAAAATTTTAGGGAACCAAAAAAAAATAATAAATAATGTTTTTATTATTTTTATTTTTTTTATTTTATTTATTAATTATTTTATTTGTTTTTCAAAAAAAAAAAAAAAGTTTCGCTAGCACAAGCATTCTCGCTAGTTTAGTTTAAATTTCACAAACTACGAAATAGCAAAATTTCGCTATGGGCCCCACTTTGACCGCCAATTTTGTTTCGCTCTATAACTTTTCATCCGAATTGCTTTAGGCATTTTTGGTACCGTTGGAAAGCTTAGAGAGTGTAGAATCCAATATGTCCAGAAAGAACATTTTTGAAATTATTATGAAGGTTTATTTTTAAAAATGCTCCAACTGATCACTTTTTTTTCTCTTTTCTTCTCCTAACTTGTTTGTTTGAAGCCCAAACGGAGTGAATAAGGTGTCGATGGAAAGCTTGTGAAGTTTCCTATCCAGCAATGATCACATCTCATCAAGGAGGTAGCACTTCCTTCTCTAATTTTCCAATCTGAGCCTACTGACACCGAGATGTTTAGGTCGGGGAAGATAGCTGGCTGAAGTGACTTTTGTACGTATGTTTTTTTATTATTTTGAGCAAGCCCATTTTTTGTAATGTTCAGTGGCTTGCTGGGTTCCCTTTCTATAAAGCTGTTATACTATACAACTTGCTTTTTTCAAAATATGGACCCATTTTGCAAACAAAATTTTTGTGTGTTGTGCCTAGCCCATATTTGGAAAATTGAAACTTTGTCCAATTCTATTGATGTTAGATTGGTTCCATGCCTAGTTGAGTGAATGATTAGTTGAATTATTTTTTATTTCGACCTTTTTCTTCCACCTTTAGCTAACCACACACCGAGCACATTAGGCTTCCCAATGATAGGCTAAAAATCGCGCAACCTCCTTTACTTTGCATAACTCCGCTCTAGTTTCACGACCGCCTTTAATGTGTTAAGGACCCATGGAGAGAAGGCCAATACGTCTCTCGAAAAAGAAGAGAAAAGAAAGAAAAGAAAAGAAAAGAAAAGAAAAGAATAAATATTGCAATGCTTTGGCCTTAAACCCGAACACGGTCCGAGAGGTATATGGCGAAGCCTCTAAAGCCCAGGCTCCTAAACTCACTAGTTGGGAGCCACGCACTTAGTGTCAAGTACATGGGTGGATAGTGGAGCTGAGCAAGTTGTAGGTGCTGGAGTCTCGAAATCATTCAAGTCCAGATGAAACTCAAGAGTTTGTGGTCGAAAGATCCTTATGACTTGGTGCCCTAAGCCTTAATTGGTTGGGAGTCACTCCAGAGATCCCTCGTTATGGACTTTGGTGAGGTCGATTCTCGCGATTGCACCCTTACAACACAAAAAGAATCGTGGACAAGAAGTGGGTCCCGATTTTATTTAGGCTGGTTAGCATGCTAGTCGTGTAGTAGCTATAGGTTGGGGAGAGTAACTTCAGCGTGCTTATTGTTAAGATTTTATAAAATAAACACTTAGATTTGGTGGAAGTTTCAAGTTGATTCACCAAGGAGGCTCATTTAATACTCAATTCTCAGATGGTATCTTCATTATCTCATGATAGTTATTGGACACGGCTTTGATGTGATTCTGTACTTAGGGTTAGGCATTACTCATTCACAACCTTTTTGAAATATAATTTTTGTGAACATTATTTTGTTATCGTTGTATGCTCTTTCTTTCTTTCTTTCTTTCTTTCTTTCTTTCATTACTAAGGGACTAGCAATGTGTAGGTTGGGGGTGTGATTAGTGCCCAAAAAGTGCTATTTTGAATAGGTTTTGAGCACATTTTGTGGACTAATTGTTATAATTAACCAAATTGACATGTTCAGGTCCCTATGGTACTACTGATCGCATTTTGTGGCAAATTTTTGCAGCCAGAAGCTATCTATGTACGAAATTGTCGAGTAGATTCGCACCTAAGAATCTTGAGTCAAACTCGCATTGCGCATTAGAGACCGTATGGGAAAGAAGAGCAGAAAATGCAAGAAAAATGGAGCATTGCAAAATTGCATCCCACTGCCACTATTCTCCATCCTGCGCACTGTTCCTGCCTTGAATTCCTGCTGCCCGTTTGTTTTTGCTTTTTGGTCTCTTTTTTTTTTCTCCTTTTCACTCGATACTAAGAATATTTTGGGAGGTTAGTTTGTAATATGGTAAAGGGGTTGGCTACAAAATCCCCAAGCCAAGCACTGTTAAAGGATGAATAAAATTTTAGGGCAAAGCTTTCAGCCCTTTTTCCCGTTTTTCCCCAGTTTTCCATTTTCTTTCATTCTTTTTCCTTTTCCCGGCTGCCAAACACATCTCTGAGGATGACAACTCAAAGGATGGTCAAGAATGCTTTTTCTCTCCTCAAGGCTGAGGGTTGGCCGGCCAGGTTTGATAACCACCGGTCTCTCGCTTTAACGCAAGTTTTTAGCTGGCATTTTTGTTCCTATTTCTCATACTCTAGGAAGGAACTCATTTATATGCTTCATTGATCAGTATTTAGCAATCTTTTAGGGTTCAATGGATGCTTATTGCTAGATCCACTGAGATTCATTAGTTGCTTTCTATTTGTCACTGTGAGGTAGATCGGGGAGGCACGTTTTCATTTTCTGGGAGCATTAATGCTCAATAAATGCTGTTTTTCAAAAGGGAAAATCATAGGGTTTAGTTTTTAAAAGCTAAATGAAGATCCGGTTCGGGAAATGACTATAGGTCATTTTCCCCAACGCGAGGAAATGAACCCGACCCCTCAGTGAACTTTTGAACCCGAATCCAGCAACCCGACACTTCAAGGAGACTTCTTTTTAAATTTTATTTTATTTAAATTCCATTTTTCGAAACATTATCAATCCACTATTTTTATAAATTCCCAAAATCCAAATTGGAATTCACCATTTTTGACTTCACTCAAATCATTTGTACGAAGAAAACCCATCCCTGTGTTCGAATTCTAGACCACTATAGTGATCGCAAAGAGCTTGACTACTAAGCAGTAGGAGGAACTTAGGATATAAATTTTGTTGATTCCGGATCACCCTACTGTGGCACGAATCACTTTGCCTCCAAAGGACTATTACCTACTCCCCGACAACGGCGCCAAAATCTTGTTGGACTTGATTATATATATTTATAGACCAGTTGATAAACAAGATCATATATGTACACATTTATGGAACTATTACCAAGGAATATTATTTAATCCCCAGCAACGGCACCAAAAACTTATTAAGACCTTTTAACACAAACCAAACTATGCAAACAATGTTATGACTATGCTACCAAAGGACTATTATCTACTCCCCAACAACAGTGCCAAAAACTTGTTAGACTTGATTATATATATGTATGGACCAGTTGACAAACAAGACCATATAAGTACAAATTTATGGAACCATTACCAAGGAATATTATCTAATCCCCAGCAACGACGCCAAAAACTTGTTAAACCGATTTGTGATGAAAATATGGGTTTTTCCTTTTTTGTAAACTAGATTCATTGAAGATTTTGATTGGTCTTAATCACTGCAAGTGCACAGATCGTACAAGTAATAAAAGTGGATTTTCATTAAGTAGATATCGTTCCCACTAGGATTAAGGATGAATTCACAAACCAACTACCCCAACTACTCAAGATCCTTACTATTTGAACTCCAATTTTAAGATGATTGGAAATGAATAAAATAATATAAAGTAATTTCACTAGTTTACATAAAATATTAATAAGGATGGAGTTGAGAGTTCACTGAGCGAGACAACACTAGGACATGGAACAATGAATAATTGTCAATTTCTGCACCAATTTGAATCTTAGCTAAGCCATTAGTTGGAAAGCTGAATCTGTCAAAAATGCATGATAGTATAGTTTGGATTTCTCCCTCAACTATACCTTTCACTAATTAGAGATTCATGTTCATTTCTGGCTCATGAATTTAGTCATCTACTTTGTAAGATATAATTCTCTTTCTAAGATTTGGGTATTTTTCTTTCTCAATACTTCACACCCAGATCTTAGGACTGAAGAATTCTTGCCCCCATAGACAAGATATTGTAAGCCTTCTCCAATTTAGACGACACCTTATCCTTCAATACTGATGAAATTCTCCATCCCCTTAATTAGATCTTTGCTAACACAGGATTAGAATCCTTTCATCAGAGATAGGAGAAACTTATGAGTGATTTAACTGATACTTCATCAATTATCTTCAATAATGAGTAAGTTAGTGATTTATATGAGTAATCTTTCAGAGTTCATTAGTTCCAAAGTATTAGTCTACAATACCCACAAAGAACTGCTCTATACCCTCAGGATTCTCCATCTCTATGTCACGCAGAGGGCCTCCTGGAAATCAGAGCCAGATACAATACTTTGCTTAGGTACACGGAACTAGTACTATGAACAATTAAGTTCATAAATAATACCAATCAAATAAATTCAAGAATTCTAACTAAGGTGTGTTCTTCCAATTTTGTAAAAGAAATGACCATCATGATCGACCCATTCCCAATGGGAGCTTAACCCTTCAAAACTGGTTCACTCATATCAGTGACTAACTGATCAAGAAAATTCACTGAAATAGTAAACGAACTTAAATAAATGAAATCCATAAATTTTCCAAAGTCCATTTTATTCAAAACATTGATGAAAGAGAAAATTTGACAAGAAATTCCACTGCCGCACCATGCCCAATACTAACTCCAAAAAATCAAAAGAAAGCTAACTAAAAACTACACTCAAACTAAATCTACTAAAACGGAAATAAAAGAAAAAAATAATGTATAGAGAGTCTTCAACTACCCTTAAGTCCTAGAATTATGGAAGCCGCGCGACAATGCTCCTGTATGCGCCTATTTATAGACTTTCCAATGTTGGGCCACATTAAGACAAGTTGTGGATCCCCACTGTCGGGCCTAAATTGGTCGCCTCACGGCAACGCCTTGGCCTTTGTCGCAGCCTTCGTCAGCTTGCGCTTTTTGTCGCGACCTGTTCTTTAAGTTTTTTCTTGGATTCTATCACAACAGACTTTGATAATGTAGAGACAAGCATTTTTCTCTTCAGCTTGTCTACTCTGTCACGACAAAGTTCTCTATGTCGCGATAGGATTTCTTTGATTCTTTAACAATTCTTGTCGCGACATAATTTTATTTTGTCGCGACAAAATTTTCTTCTCTGGTCCTTATAGCTGGCTAAGTTGTTTATTGCAACATATAAATCCTTTTTTCTATAAACTTGACTTAGCTAATCTCAGTTCTCTTTTAATTTTTGTCACAGCCAAATTTTCTTCCGTCGCTATTGCACTTATCATTCTATAGCTTTTATTGTCATGATTAAAAAACTTTGTCGCTATTAAAGATTCTGCCTTCAATTCTTTACTATGTCGCAACATGAATTTCTTTATCACCATGGCTCTTATATTGCTCTTCAACTTCTTGTCACGACAGAGAATTCACTTCCCTTATGTTTTGTTTGTCACGACAAAGTCCTGTTGCTCTTTGTTGTGAACTCTGAATGTTATGTTGCGACAGGATTTTCTTTGTCGCAACAGAATTTTCTTCCTTGAGCTGGTGATTAGTGCTCAAAAAGTGCTATTTTGAACCCTATTTATTATAGGTTTTGAGTGCTTGTTGTGTACTAATCATTCTAATTAACCCGATTTGCACATTAAGGTCCCTACTATTCTACTGATCGCATTTTGTGGCTAATTTTGTAGTTTTTGCGAGCTAATCAGGCCAAAATTATCAAGTCATTTCAAACATCGAAGAATTCGAGTCAGAATCAACATTGTAGATCAGAGACGAGAAGGAAAGAAGGGCCGAAAATGCAAAAAATTTGGAGCTGCAGGAAATTCCTATGCGCACTGTTCATGCTCCTGACACTATTCATCATGCGCACTGTTCATCCTGCTGCCCGTTCCTGCTTTTTGACGATGTGCCCTGTTTGCATTTTTTTTAGTTTCTTCCTATTCTATCCATTGTAATAGCTTTTGGTTTTTGGTTTTTTTGTAACTTCCCTTGCTTTGAGCACTATATAAGCCTCGCCTAAGCTCCGTGAAATCAACTTGGCAATCACCAATAAAAAGTGACAAGAAGCTTTTAGCTCGCCCGCTTCGCTCTTTCTCTCGGTCCCTTTCTCTCATTTTCTTTCCACTTTCTAGGCAGCCAAACACCCTCCAAGGATGACAACTGAGGATGAGCTAAACCTGCCTCCTCGCGGTATACCGGTCTAGGATCTGGGAGGCTACTGAGGTCCCCCTGCTTTTCACGCAGTAGTCACCGCCGCCCGTGTTCTCCTTTAACTCGGTGTAGATCCCTTCGATTCATGCTGAATGGTCGCAGATTGCAATTCTTTAGTGTTCACTGATGCTTATTACTAGATCTCGTGATGTTCATTAGTTATCATTTATTACCCATTGTAATGTGAGTCAAGGAGACTCGTTTGAACTGACTGAGAACATAAAGGGCTAGTGAATGCCATTTTCAAAAGGATAATTATTTTGGGTTAGGTTTTATAGCTAAAAGAAGATCCGGTTCGGGAGATGACTATAGGTCATCCTCCCCAACACGAGGAAATAACCCCAAGGACCTCTTAGTGATCTGTTGAACTCGCATCCAGTAGCCTGACAGTTCAAGGAGTTCTATTTTACAATTTTTCTTGTTTTACTTTAGTTTATTTTTAGTTTTCATCATCAAAACCCTCACTGTTTTTATCACCACCTTAAAATCCAAACCAAATTCACCAGTTTTCATATCATTGTAAGTCATTTGTGCAAAGAACACCCATCCCCGTGTTCAATGATGTAACCACTATACCGCAATAGCTTTCTGTTACGGCAAGAGGATTTAGGATATAAATATTGTTTATCTAAACACTCATCAGAATTAAATTCAAAATGGCGCCCAAGCACAGAATGGTGCCTAAGTGCATTTGACGAGCCGGTGGAACACTCTGTGATCCTCATCACAAGTTCCTGGGCACTTCCTTTATCATTTTACCTGTTAGTTTTTAGTTCATTCCACTCAGAAAAACAAAAACAAAAAAAAAAAACAAATTGCTGCAGGATTGTTTTTGTGTAGGCTTATATGCCCTATCTTGCTGCAGGGGGTCAGCTCCAGTGGGTTAGAGATTGTAAATCAAAGTTGAATTTGAACCCAATGGAAGAAGCCATACTGAACCTCACCAAGCTAGTAGGTAACTTTGTGGAAGCGCGAAAGACAATCAATGCTCAATTGTTTTAAAATCACACTATGGAAAACAATGTAAACAAGAGAATTGATGGACTTCAAAGTGAAATAGAGCATAAATTTGACAACCTGCAGTACTCCATTTCAAGGCTTGCCTAGCAGCATGATCATTAAGAGGAAGGAAATCCACAGAGAGAGTGCCTAAATGACACTATTTTGGGTGAGCAGACTCAACTGCAGCAGCTTCTTCAGGAGGAATTTATGCAGGAACTAGTAGAGACTCCTGAGGAACTGCAAGTAAGGGAAGCAGGGGAGGCAGAGGAAAGGAAGCAGGGGAGGAACCCCAAAAGCTTATCCTTCACCTAAACCCCATAAATTTGGATCCAAGTGCCACTGTCCAACCCAAAATCAGCCCACTACCAATGTATATCCTGCCTGTAGCACAACCTATACATGAAGAACCTGCTCCTGTTGCCAAAGCTAAGGCCGCCTCAAGATCGCCCGCCATGCAAAACTTCAAGAAACAGTACACCAGACAAAATTTTCCACTACAACAAAAAAAAAAAAACAATGGTAGCCGAGCCACATCACATGGCACAAGTGGATGGCTCAGGCCGGGGTTCGGATTTGGAGCACTCAACCTCAAGATTTCTAAGCTCCAACACCTGAAGAATTCTCCAAAGGCTTAAGGTTTTAGAGGAGCAATGGGCCTTCCACTTTTTGTTTTCATTTTTCTTATTTTATTTTATTTTATTTTGATTTCTTTAATTTTTCTTCTTAGATTTTCTCTAATTTTTAGTTAATATTTGTTTTTAGATTAATTTTCATTTTTCTGCATTTTTTAAAAATTTTCTTGTGTTTATTTTTGCAGGTTTTTACTTAATTTTTGTAGCAGAGGGCAAAAATGCATAATTTTGCAACTCATGGAATTCAAAGAGTTGCGAATTCCTTGCAACTTGCGAAAATTCGCACTGCAATAGTGCAGGTTTGGTTTTCTCCTAATATGCACTATTTTGTCTTATATGATTATTATTATTATTATTATTATATATTAAAAAAGGTTTTTATTTATTTTATTATTATTTAAAAAAAAAAATTTCGCACTTGCGAATTTTCGCAACCTGCATCACCTCTATTTTGTTTCGCTCATAACTTTTTCATCTGAACTCCGTTTTAGGTGTTTTTGGTACCGTTGGAAAGCTTAGAGAGTGTCAAATCTAAATATAGCCAGAAAGAACACTTTTTAAATTATTATAAAGGTATAATTTTCAAAATTCTTCAACTGGTCACTTTTTTTTCTCTCTTTTCTTCTCCTAACTTGTTTATTTGAAGCCCAAACGAAGTGAATAAGGTGTCGATGAAAAGCTTGCGAAGTATCCTATCCAAAAATGAGCACATATCATCAAGGATGTAGCACTTCCTTCTCTAATTTTCCAATCCGAGCCCCATTGCGGACAATGAGACATTTGGTTGGGGGGAGAGTTAGCGAAGGAAGTGGCTTTTACATTTATGCTTTTGTTTTTATTTTGAGCGTGCTTCCATTTTTGATGTTCAAGGGCTTGTCGGTTTTCAGGAAGTCGTTATACTATACAAACTTACTTTTCAAAATTGGACCCATTTTGCATCCAAATTTTTGTGCTCGCTAATCTCAGGGTTTGAAAATTGAAACTTTGTCCAATCTTCTATTGATGTTAGATTGTCTCCATGCCCGGCTGAGTGGATAATAAGTTGAACTCTTGCCGCTTCGACCTTTTTCTTCCACCTTTAGCTAACCACACATAGTGCACGTCAGGTTTCTTCAATAACATGAAAAACTGCCTAGCCTCCTAAGCCTTGCAATAACCTACCCTAGTTTCATTGACCACCTTTAATAGGTTAAGGACCCCCATGAAAAGAAGGCCAATGTGTCTTCCAAAATAAAAGAAGAGAAAAGAAAAAGAAAAGAAAAAGAAAAAGAAGAGAAATTGAAACGCTTTGCCTTGAAACCCGAGCACAGTCCGAGGGGTATATGGTGAAAGCCTTTAAAGCCTAGTGCCCTAAACCAACTGGTTGGGAGCCATCACGAGTGTTTTGCTACATGGGTGGATGGGTAGAGCTTAGCAAGCTGTAAGTGCTGGAGTTTCAAAATCATTCGGAGTCCGCGGTAAAACCTGAAGAGTTAGTGGTCAAATGATCCTTATGACGGTGCCCTAAGCTCCACTGGGTTGGGAGTCACCTGTGATCCCCGCTACATGGACTTCAGCAGGCTCGATTCTCAACATTACACCCTTACAACACAAAAAGAGTTGTGGAATAAAAGTGGGTCCAGATCTATTTAGGTTGGTTAGTGTCCTAAGAGTAGGCAAGAGCTTGGTTTGGGGGAGAGCAGCTCGACGCTTATTGTTAAGAATCAACAACAAACACTTAGGTTCTCGTGAAAGTCTCGGTTGATTCAACAAGAAGGAGGCTCTTTGGATACCAATTTTGTATGGCATTCATTCTTCCTCGAGATAGCTATTGGGCAAGGGCTTGATGATTTTTACTTTCAGGTTAGTGATGACTCGCACTCAAAACATATACAAATTCTAGTTGCACAATTACCAAAGGAATATTATCTAACTCTGAATCGTACCATAAAACTTGTTGAGACCAAAAGTCTCAGAGTTAATCATTTTCACTTTGGTTTTGCATGATATACTCGCAAGTGCATTGTGTCGACAAGTAATAAAATGGATATAAGTCCAGAGCATCGATCCCACAGAGATCTCAAGAATTTTAAATCAACTACCCCGACTACTCAAGCCCGTACTTATTTGGACCCTGGGCAGATATTAGGATCCACTTTGCTAGTTGGAAATTATGCCTAGCACGAGTAAAATAAATGAGCAATCAAATAAACCGGAATATAAAGAATAAAGAATAAAGAATAGTTAAGAAACAAATGGACACTCGAATAATTATCTTTCAGAGAACATATCATATACTGCTATAGCGGGTACTCAATTCTCGGGTTAATATCGATAAAACTTATCATTTAGGTTTTAAAACTGCTCAAGGCGCTAAGAAGAAAGTCGATCTCTCCAAACTCCACATTTCATTATCTAATTTTCCCGATTCTCTCAAGACGTGGAAATTAAATAACTACTTTTAAAAGGGATTTCCCTTAATCCGGGCATTTTTCTTTCAAGTAATACTTCATACCCATTTTATGGACTCAAATCTTAGGCCCTAAGTTATCGGGGTCAAGCAAGGGATATACAACTTCCTGTGATGTTCTCCTCAAAATTAGAATAGATCACCCCTCTCTCGATTAGATCTCACTAACACTGGGATTGGCCTCACTATTCGACCGAGGTGAACTCTCCGCTTGCTTAAATTGATAACTCATTCAACTCTTCTTGATTTCAAGTGAGAAGAGATTTATCAAGTAAACTTGCAAAGCCTATTAGGATCTCAAATAGCAAGTTAATATACCTTTTTTAAGCAATTGTTCATAACTCAGGAATGCCTTCAGGTCACTCGCAGGGCCTCCTTGAATGTAGAGAGCAATGAGACAAATCTTATAACGGGTATAAGAAACTGATATTCAGATCAAAAACAGTAAACCCAACACCAGAAGTAAATTCATAAACTGAAATTCAAAAGCTGCTGGAAACGACTATAGGAAAGGTAATTTCTGACTATAGCATTCACTTAATGGAAGCTGGATTCCTCACTATCGAATTACACGCTACAAAGATTCCTCTTATCATAAGAATAATCGCAATTGAAATCAAGAGTGAATCTTAAATTTGTCTCAACTTCAAACATTCCGTAGTAATTTGAAAGAATAGAATTTCGTGATTCAATTTTCTCGCTTCAAAATCGACAAACACCTGCATCTTAAAATAAAACTAAAAAATAAAATGATAAATCTAATCTAATTCCACCATCAACATTCAAGAAGAGAAAGAAAAGAAAAGAAAAGAAAAGAAAAACTAAAAGGAAAATAAAGAAAATGAGTTTTCACCACCCGCATTCTCTCGCCTGTCACCGCTGCCGCTCCTCTTCTCGGGTAGCCACAGATTTATAGGGTTTCGGCCATTCCTAATCCCAACGCATTCTATTGTGGATTTCCAAGTGGACTGGCCTGTTGAGCCATTCAAGTCGCGACCTCAAATCCCTTTGTCGCGGAGATCATCCATGTCGCGACATCGATCTCACGCGCCGCGACATCAACTTAAGCCCATGCAGCCTTGAACCGGGCCGCTCATGATGTCGCGACCTTCAATCTCTTTGTCGCGGACATCAACCCACGCCTTCGCAGTTTCAATGAGTAGTTCTCGGCGTCGCGATATCAACTTCTCGTCGCGGCGATCACCAGATCGAACCGCAGCCTTCAATCGATGTCTTCCCCGTGTCGCGACATTGGTCCCTTGTCGCGACATCACTGTATGCTTTTGCAGGTTTCAATTGGTCTCTCCTGATGTCGCGACATCAATATGTTGTCGCGACAAGTACATATGTCATCAAGGTTTTAATGGTTGCTTCCTCGCTTCGTCGCGACATCATTCTCTTTGTCGCGACATCGCCTTATGACTACAAGCTTCCACTGATTGCTCTTGGTGTCGCGACAACAATCTCTTGTCGCGACATCAGCTTATGGCTCGCAGTTTCACTGATGGTTCCCGCGGCCGCCATTATCAATCCCTTGTCGCGACATCAATTCAAGCCCATGCAGGTTTCAACTGGTCGCTCCTGATGTCGCGACTTCAGTCCTTTGTCGCGACAACAACTTGAGAGTTACCTCGCCTTCCATCTCACCAACTTCGCTATAGCTTCAGCGAGTTCTCTTGTCGCTACCTCCATCCCAGTCGCTGACATCAACCCTTGTCGCTGATCACGATGCCACGCGACATCATTCCCTGCAACTCGGGTTAATCCTCACCGCTTATTCGTGATCGCTGGTCGCCACTGGGCCTGTTTATTTCCTTCATTTTTGCCTCAAGTCACGACCTCTCTCTTTAGCCGATCTTGCCGTGACTTCTTTTCTGACGCCGATGTCGCTGATCGCCGCTAATTCATCATCGATGTCACGGACAAGATCCGCATGTCGCGATTACGAAGCTCCTCTTCTTCATTTCCCCGGTTGCTTCACTGAGTTTCTTTAATACCCACCCGCTCTTTGTTCTTCAAGTAAGCTTCGCTTCGAATCGGAGTTTTACCGCCGCAACCTCGGATATGCATTTTGATTGTCGCCAAAAGCTTCAATACATCGTTCCTTCATCTTTGTGCGCCTTTTCTGCTGCAACTTGCTTCAGCCAATTATCTCATTAACGCTCATCCACCTTCTGCTTCTTTTTCTGCAAAAATTCTTCTTTTTCTTGAATTCCCTGCCATTTACCGCTTGTTAGTTATTCCATAATTCGCATCTTAATTATTCCTTTACATTAAAATCAAACAAAAAATGGACTAAAAATAGATGACTTTGCTCATCAAACTCCCCAAACTTAAAGTTTTGCTTTCCTCAAGCAAAGAAAGAAAGAATTGTTTGTCCTCAAACAAAAGGACATTTTTCTATTCTCGTTTTGCAAAGAGAAGTCAATTTAATTGGAAATACAAGGATTGCATTGTTTTCTCTGCATATCTAACTTCAAGTCCATTCTTGCCGGGTTTCTACTTTATGGTATACAAAACTAAATCGTTGAAATTGTTTTACAAACCCATAATCATCGGATCCCGTTGAAAATAAATTGTTTTCCCTTTCTCATCTTCATATAATTATTCACTTAACTCCCTAGGTCCTTCACGCTTTTATCGTTTATTGCTTTTCCAAATCTATAAGCTTCGTTGTTCATATCGATCTCCACTCAATGTGTAATTCCATCATTCAAGATCAATCGTGCCTGGGGCTTGTAATGTTAGGCTTCGTAAGGGTAGGATAGAAAGGAACTTTTTGGTTTAGATTACCCTGAACTTTTTCTCTCTTCTTTCTCACAACTGCCCTTTTTCCTTGTAGTTTCTTTAATAAACTCCCCCAAACTTCATTTTTTGGGATATCTTCTTGATTTCTTCCATTAAGAACTGTATGCTCCCATTTCTCATTTGTAATTCAACTGGGGGAATTTTCTTTGTTTGTCACCATTCAGGGATAGTGCAATGTTTTACCTTCTTAGGCTTTCTAACACCCTTAGCGAACTTTGGGTTAGTAACTCCCATACCAGATGGCATTAGGGTACTAGGTGTTGAAACAATCCCTAAGAACTTAATAGTTCAAGAGAATTAGGCCACAAGGTAAAACTTATCCCCTTTTTATTGTATTTCGCTTTGGACCCTTTTCTTTCATCTCCTTTTCTGTCTCTTTTTTCCTGAGTTCTTCAAAACAACCTCCCCAAACTTGATTTCCTTTCTTCCTCTTTCAGCTCTGCACCGCTGTGTTCTTTAATGGAAGATTGATTCTTTGGAAGGTTCGGGGTTTAAAATTGGTTTATTTAGAAATAAGGCTCTGATTGGCTCAATTTCTGAACTAAGGTATATGCTTTAGCATATAGGTAGGGGATGGCTTGAATGGCCTTAAACTTTCCAAGAATGGCCTCGCATCATTTCCTTATCACCAGATTACCTAGGATTTCGCTCAATCAATAATCCGACAAGTTCTAATCCGGGTTAGCTACGTTATTGACCATTAGGAGTTCCTTGATTAATTTTTGTGGATGAGTAGTTAAACTCTTTAGTATCCAACAGGTTCCTTGACTCATTGTTCATACCACAATCTCAAAAATATGTTTTGTTCCTTCAATTTAATTACTTCCCTCTATTCTGGACTCAACAGTTAGACTTAAGTCACTTTTGCACTTTGTGTTTCAATCAAACTGTATTCATTTGGCCCTTATTCTACATTTCAGCTTATTTCTAATCTAACTGCTTCATTCAACGTAGCTCATGACATCTCAGCAGTTTTTATTCTGGAACTAATTTCTACTTTTATTTTCCCAAATATGCATCACAAAGCAACACAACATTGAACAAACAAATTCAAAATAGCACACAACAATTCAATTCAAATTTCTCATTTTATTTCTGATTCAATTGCAACAGTTGGATACAATTCAAATGGGATAAGGAGGGTAAGGAAGGTTAGGCAGGGAGAAGGTCTATTTTTTCTTTTCAAATGTACCAAGTGAGCAAAGATGTCAGATCTAGGTCCAGCGCACCTAAATGAGTCGGGAATCTGTGAGAATTTTCACCCTCTTCTTTCCTCTTCTTAGTTTCCTTCTCAATCCTGATCTTCAATGAAGATCCTACTGAGAGATCAACCTTTTGTTCAACTCATCCCTATTCTTCCCCAAGCCATCTATCAGGATTCTCCCATTTCTCAAATATGACTTCAAAAAATTTGGAGAGATTATCATAATCGGGGATCCAAATTTTCTAGCCATTCTTTCGCCTCAGAGGGATTCAACATCCTTTTGCTTTTTTGTCTCTATCATCCATTTTATTTTCAAAATCCTTCGTAGACTTGTATAGGAACTAAGCCCCACTCGCCTCCCCAAATTCGCTTCTTGTCAGATTCTTTTTTTATCAATGTTAGAGTTGAGAATCACGCTCAAACTGATTGTTATAAAAGGCTTCATGACTGAGTTTGAGTTTCTGTAACAGATTGTGATCTCTTTCCCTCTGCTTCTTCTTAAACTCTTCCCTCGCCGCTTCAAAATTTTTTCTTCATCCTGCTCCTCTCTTCATTGCTCAAATCTCTTCTCCCCACTCGCGGTCCTCTTTCTTTTCAATTCTTTTTCATAAATGCCTTCTCTGAATTCCTGTTGTAAGTTCCACTCCTTCTGTTTTTCATCCATTCTCTTTGTATGGCATATCGAGAGCTTCCAAGATCGAACCCGTTTTCAGGCTCCCCTCGAGCTTCCATGTTAAATGTCAGACAGAGGAGAATCAAGTTAAGGGAATGGAGAAGTTGGGCCGCTTCATCCCGACCTTCATTATCGGCAAAAAATGAAATCATTGTTGTCGTGAGTTTTCTGATGCTCATTCCTTGATCAAGAACTCCTCCGAGTCTCCTTTCCGGGGTCTTTCACCCTGTGGCTTCATCTCTTTTCTACCAAGACCCTTTCTTTCCTCGGGGTTTCGGGTCCTTTGCTAGCTCCTCACGTAAGGAGGTGGAAGGCTTCCGGGTACTTCTTCTTCTCTCCGATTCCCATATTCTTTCACCCTGTACCTTCAAACATAGAACGTTGATTGTTGCCGGGTGAGGAATAAACCCTCTTTATTCCCTTCACGATACCTCATGATAGAATTTTCAATGACAACTCCTACATCGATTCAGATCCTTTTTAGATGGCAGGATACGCCAACACAAATTCTTCTTGTTCTCTCACTGCGGCACACGTGTTTCTGTTGGAACCAAAATGTGTGGCTGTGAAGTTAAACCATACCTTCGCTTCCTCGCCGAGGCTTCCCGTTGTCGTTCTCGCCTTCCTTCTCCTTGGCTCGTTGCACCTTACCATTAGTGAGCTTTGGCAATCTTTCCAAAATCTGGTTTTTCCAAAAGTTTCTTGAATTTGGAACCATGTTTGCACTGCCATGCCATAGGCCTCGTTGATGGCCTTAGCTTCATATGAAACCCAGACTCCTCTAACAAAAACCGCTCCATCCTTCCTTCCTACCAAATTTGAATAAAACTCTTACCGCACAGATACCTCCCATTTTTGTCGCGCGCAGGCAGATTCTCCACCTCTC
Organism: Tetrastigma voinierianum; assembly: GCA_016808115.1. NCBI lineage: Eukaryota > Viridiplantae > Streptophyta > Magnoliopsida > Vitales > Vitaceae > Tetrastigma > Tetrastigma voinierianum. Next base: position 218,366 of record JAEQBH010000676.1, read on the forward strand.
GCTCTATCATCTCCTTGGAAAGGAGTAATGTGATTTCTTGAATCTCCTCTCTCGTGACAAACCCTGTTAGCATAATATTTTTTCCACCGAGTACGTCATTCGACACGAAATCTTCTACTTCTTCTTTTCACACCTTTCCTTCCTTTTTCGCTCTTTCGGGAGCTTTGCCAGCTCGGTGTTTCCATGGCACCTCTCCTGATTAGCTCTTCCGACTAATCCGTCTCAAGTGTTCCTTCTCGACGAGCTTCTTCCTTCGGTTGTCATGCCCTCATAATCCCGTCAGGTCAGTGGACTAGGTGAATTTCACCATTGAAACTGAAGAAAAGCTCTTCAAAAGGTTCAAGCCAGGCCTTCGGGGATTTATGATTCCCATATGAAGAAGGTGAATAGCCATGGTTTGAGGAATGATAAAGTTTCACTACTTGCAATTCAATCAATGTTTGTGGGCTACTTATTGTTTCATTAAAAAATCGCTTACTTCAATTTCGCCTTATTTGAGATCATTGAATTTTTAGGGCTTTAAAGTGAGTTAATGGCATTAAAAATTCTTTTATGTCGCGACATGCTAAGCTCTTGTCGCGACATCGTTGATTTTAAATTGTTTGATTATCATGTTGCGACATCCTTTTATTCTGCTTTTATTCCCTCAAATTATTTCCTACCTTGTCAAGAATACACATCATTTTTTTCATTTTCACGCTGGTGTCGCGACATATACCTTTCTTCCTTCCAATACTCAAAATTGCCCTTTTCGAAAATGTGTCACGACATCAATGTTTTGTCGCGATTATCACTTATGTCACTTCACATAACCTTCAAGCCGCATTCCTTAAGCCCCTTAACTCAATGATCTCAAGAACCTTGAATTTCTTGTTCCTAACCCTTTAGACACTATTCAGCATCTCCAAGCAAAGATTTAACAATCAATTCATATATCTACAGAATTAAGTTAGGAGAAGGTTACTCCCTTTTCTCATGTTGTGACTTCTTCCTGAAGTCAATGAATTTGTTCCCAGAGTCACTCTTGCCATTCATGTCTTTAAACTTTGCGTAAGCCAATGCAATATTCAAGAAAACGTTAATTAAACTACTATTAATTTCTCTAAAACAAATCAATCTTTATAAAACAAATCGATCTAATTTTCATCAACTAAAGAAAAAATATTTCAAAACTTAAAATCAAAGATTCAATCCTTATGGTCGCCTCCCATTAGTCGTCGCTTTTGAGTCCTTAGCTGACTTGGGTTGCTAGGTACTTCTTCTTTTCCTTAAGAACCGGCTGGAGTTCTATTTCCTCTCTTCCCCGTTTAGATAATGCTTTAATCTCATCCATGACCTCGAATTCTTCCCCATTATCACCCTCGTGTCACCGCTCCAAATGCAGTACTTGACACCACCGTATGGCCCACTCCATTTGGATTTTAATTTCCCGAAACATTTCAATCTAGAATTAAATGAAATATAACCTCGTTCCTCGCTCCGAACCCTTTCAAAATTCTCTGGATCATGCCATTTTCATTTCCATCTTTGTATATTCTAAAGATTATCATAGGCTTGCTTCAATTCTTCCAGCCTGCATAGCTTGGAGCAATCTTTCTTCCTTGCAAATTTTTTAAAATCGAAGCTTAACTCTGATGGTCTACATCGCTTTGTGTATTCCAATTCAAGAGGTAGGATGACATGGTTCACAAAACAACTCAGATAGGGACATTCCAACGGGGGTTTTGTATGCATCCCCTGTAAGCCTAAAGTGCATCACTGGGCTTGAAGACCAATCCTTCCCGCTTGAGCTCACCATCTTTTCAAGTATTCTTTGATCCCTATTGGAAATTTCTTGTCCATTGGTCTAGTGGATGATAAGCTAAACTCATTACATGCTTCGATCCCATACTGGCCATGAGTTTTTCAAATATTTTGTTTGCAAGTGGGTTCCCCATCACTAATGATAGTTCCGTGTCCCAAATCAAGCCAAAATATCTTTGCAAGAAACTCCACAACTATATTAGCATCATTCCTTGACAAGCCATCAAGTTCCACCCATTTGAAACGTGACCCATCAAGCAGCAAGATGTATAGGTTTCAAAATGATGGTGGAAAGGTCCCATAAAATCTATTCTATACATCAAAAAATTTGTATCACCATAATAATTCTCCGAGGGGCATTTCTATTCCCCGTTTGCCGATATTTCAATCTTTTTTGGCATCTAATACACAATTTAACCCACTTTAAGACAATCTCTCAAGATAGTGGGCCAATAAAACTGGATTGAGTATCTTGTGAGTCGCTCTTTCTCCGTAAAATGTCCCCCATATGCAGATGCATGGTATTCATTTAAAATGTTGCCTTGTTCACTTTTTTGCACACATCTTCTTATTATCATGTCAGCACCTCAATAATAATGGTCATCCCAAATATAATACTCCACGTCGCCTGAAGCCTCTTCCGTTGGTCTGGACCTCAAGGCAGCATTACTCCACGCTTCATGCTAATTCACAATATCGCATACCATGGAAGTTGAGCTGAAACCTTAAACAATTGCTCATCCGGGAAGCTCTCTATTTTCACCACTTTCACATTTCTCTTCATCACCGCTTCTTTTCTACTCTTGACAAGGATCGCCTATCACATTGTCACATCCTTTATCCTTGATTTCAAATCAAACTCCTGCAACAAAGAAAGCACCCACCTTATCAATCTTGGCTTAGCTTCCTTTTGACATCAAGTATTTGATCGCCGCGTGATCAATAATTACCACATGGGATCTTAAAAGAGATTGCCAAATTCCTCCTTTTTCATACAAGCAAATACTATGGCTAGCATCTCCTTTTCAGTTGTTGAGTAGTTCTCTTGTGCTTCATTGAAGGTCTTACTAGCATAGTATATGGCCCTGAATACTTTCTCTTTTCTTTGCCCCAACACAGCTCCCATGGCAAAATCACTGGCATCACACATTATTTCAAATCCCTGATCCCATTCTCAGCAAACGCATTATAGTGTTTCAGACTAATCTCGACTTTGATTTCTTCAAAAGTCTTGCAGGAGTCATCAAAATTGAACCTTGCATCTTTTTCCGCACCGTGATAGTGGTCTCATTATTTTTGAAAAGTCTTTAATGAATCTCCGTAAAATCCAACATGCCCCAAGAAGCTTCTACTCCTTTCTTATCGTGGCAGTGGTGCAAGAGTTTTGATAATGGATAGTCTTGGATTGGTCCACTTCTAGTCCAAAGAGGCAGAAATTCTTATGCCCAAGAACAATACCTTCACACCATAAAATGGCATTTTTCCCAATTCAGCTATAGTCGTTGTCTCGCATCTTGAAGTAATCGCTTTCCGCATTGTTTAAACATCGTCGTGCCGGATCCACACACAGTGAAGTCATCCATGAAAATTTCCATAACTTCTAACCAAGTCTGAGAATATTGACATCATACACCTTGAATGTGTAGCAGAGACATACACCCCCAAATGGCATCCTTCCAAGGCAAAGGTACCAGGGCATGTGAAGGTGGTCTTTCTCGTCCTCAGTGCAATAGCAACTGATTGCGATCCCGAAAGTAACCCATCCGTAAACAAAAGCTGAGGTGTCCCGCAACTGGCCCAACATCTGATCAATGAAAGGCAAAGGGAAATGATCTTTTCTTGTTGCTGAATTCAACTTCCTGTAATCAATACATACCCTCCATCCTGTCACTGTTCTTGTTGGAATCAATTAATTTTTTTCACTTCTGATCACAATAAACCCCCCTTTCTTTGGAACCACATGGACTGGGCTCACCCAAGTACTGTCTGAAATAGCATAGATAAAACCAAAGATTCAAGAATTTTGAGCACTCTTTCGACTACTTCCTTCATTACTGGATTCAGTCTCCTTTGGTGTTCTACAGATGGTTTTGAAGTTCTTCTAACAGTAATCTTATGCATGCAAATCGACTGACCGATACCATTCAAATTTCCTTTCAATGGACCAAGCTTAGCGATTCCTTATGCTTCCTTAATATTTTCAAGAATCTTTGTTCCTCAAAGATCACCGAACCGCCGAAATGATCACCGGTTTTTCTTTGGTAATTCTAAGTAAGCATACTTTAAATGACGCGGGCAACTCTTTCAAAACTAGTCCTTCGCGACCGGTTTCTTGATGAATTTCCTCTTCTCAATATTTTCCCATTGTCATTTCTGCTTTGCTTCAAGCTCATCATAGTTTCTAAAGAATGAAAAACCGCTATATGGAACGTAATAGACATCTTCGTATACTGGGAATTCATCTCTTTTCATCGATAAAACTGAGTATTACAATCATTGCTAACATCGTGGTTGGAAGTATGTATTACAAAAATCGCTACATTGCAACTTTCCTGTCTCTCGCTTATATTTTGCATACTTTTGATCAGTTAAAAGAGCAGCTTTCTCCAACCTCAAGGTAAGAACTCCTTTTTGCATGTCAATCGTAGTGTACCCAAGAGCTAGGAATGGTCTTCCCAAGAGTTGTGGGTACTTGTGAATCTTCTTCCATGTCCGTAATGATTTAAGCTCCACTGGAAAACAAATTTCCCAACAGTGACCAGCACATCTTCCAAGACTCCTTCAGGTTTCACCATCGATCTGTCTGCCATTTGAAGAGTAACACAGGAATAACTCTCAAACTTAGTTTCTTGGCAACAAAAGAGGCATCAAATTGATACTAGCTCTCGAGTCACAAAGAGCTTTCGGAATTCCAATTTCTCCAATGATGCAAGGAAATCTGTAAAGCTCCCTCGGTCTTTCTATCTTTATCGTAGTTCTTTCTGACACGTGACCAAGTGGCAAAGAGATTCACTATTCCTTCCTCTACTATTTTCTTTTCTTTGCCCGCATGTCCTCTCGGGAATTTTGCATAGAGTGGCATCCTCGAGTTACCACTAAAGAAAGGCATACTAATCCCACTTCCGAGTTTTTCAAAAACCTTGCAACCGGCCTCCTCCATCCTTGACTTCCTCAGTTTTTGTGGAAATGGATTGCAAGGTTTTGATCCTGGATGTTCTTCCCTCTACTCCTTCTTTTTCTTTCCGCATTCTTCCCTTTCCCCGGGTCTTGCCCTTCTTGTCATTGCCATCTTTCTTTCATCTTTTCTATTTCCTTCCCACTTCTAAGCTGCACAGCCATGCAGTCCTTTGGATTTTTCTTTGTGTCACTTGGGAAGGTGTCTTCTCTGCTTACAGGTTAGGGCCACCGCTCTACTTGTGTCTCCGTGTTCTTCAGAATGACAGGTGTTCTCAAAATCTCCTGAGAATTGGTAATAGCTGTTTCCCAACTTCTCGCAGAAACTTTTGTTCATGGAGGTTCAACAACTTCTTATTATCCCCCATGAAATGCAGCATCTGATCTTCAAAAGATTGGGCCCTCCTCTGACCCTTGTATTCATTTCTGTGCTCATTTCCTTGATGCTGATGTTGCC